>SIJG01000275.1:0-43047 GCA_023374025.1 Heterodera schachtii
AAATGGATGAGATTGAAAAAATTTATCCAAGTGTTCATAAAATAATTTTTTAATATATTCTTTTTAACATGACAAAGAATTTAAAAAATCATTATAATCGATGTGTATTTTTCTAACCATTATATTTAAAATTAAGTAATTTTTAAAAGTTTTCTATTCGAAATCCAAAATTAACTGATTATAGAAAAAAAATCATAGAAAAAGTCAGCTTTTAGTTTTTGCATTTGTGAATCTCCAAATTTTAAAACTCTTTAAATAAATAATAGAAAAACCACAAATTTTATTACATAATTTATAGTTAAAAAACATAAAAAAAAATATGAAAAAAATAAAAAACATTTTTAAATGTAATAATTTTCAGAAATGTTAAAAGGTGAATTGAATGAATTTAAGTAATTTATTGAGTGTTAAAATATTTAAAATTTTCGACCTGCAGAAATTAATAAACGAAATTTTTTTTTCTTGTTTCTTTTAAATATAAGAATGTATGAGCTATATTCAAAATTAAAAAAACAACACAATAGCTGATTGTGTGTATATTTAAATAAAATTTATAAATAAAAAATTCCTTCAAAATTTATTTATTTTATTGTAGATTATCCATATGTTTGTTGATGTAAACAAGAAATCTTTAAAATTTGAAAATTAGTTATTTTGTTTATTTAAAATAGGACTCACACCCAATATAAAATCAAAAGTTTTTTATTATTTTATTTTATCAAAAATTTCTTTTTATTTTTATTTAAATTTACTTTTTTAATTAATTTATATCTATTTATTATATATTATTGCTTAGACAGTTTACTCATACATAATGAATACTAAAATAGTATTTAAAATGTGCCAAGTTTCTATTAAGCTCTGGAGACGACAATATAAATTTATTGAATAGGAGTAATAATAAAGTTAGCATAAAAGTTTAAAAACCATCTTCATTTTTGTATGAATAAAATATATTGGACTTTCTGTTTTTAATACTAATTATCAAATAAAAAATCAAAAATAAATAAAATAGGTTCGTTTAAAATTAATTCTAATGGACAAAAAATTTTTATGAATTAACAAAAAATTCTCAATTTATGTTTTCGTACTAACAAATCAAATAAATGCAAGGAGTAAAATTGTCCTTTGGATTATTTTTAAATTTTTCAAGACAATTCTTTGGGTGTTTTTAAAATATGTAGCCTATGAATATTTTGAGCTTGTGGAAATAGTAATATTATAGGTATAAATAGAAAAAATAAATCTTACATTCAAGAGAAATTATTGACGAGGTGAAAAATAAATTAAAATAAAAAGCTTATTCAGTGCTTTAAAAGTTTTAAATTTATCTCTTTCTAAAAGAGAGTACAGAATAAAACTCAATTTAAATATTTTTACTATAATTAATTAAAAAACAAACTCATAAATTTCAAATATTAATCTATTTCATTTATACTATTTTAAATAATTAAATATGTACATTGGTATTAATGAGAATATTTACTAACTAAAATCACAATATCATCAAAAATAAGATTTTTTAAAAAGTTGTCTTCCAATAAAAATTGGTACAATTAAAGAACATTCAATTTATATTCAACCAAGATGGATTCTAAATACGGAGCAATGAAGAATTCTAAAAGTAAATTAAAATCTAAATACAAAAAATACTAATGGAAACCATGTCTTAGGAGACATCTATGACATTTAAACTAAAATTAAAAATTTCAACAAAAAACTATAAGAAACTTTATAAATGTTACAATAAAAAATTAGAACAATGAGACTTTAATGTTTAACAATTACTATAATTGTATCGTGATATTGGAATATTTATTTTATTATCATAAACATAACAAAAAATTCTAAAATATATAAAATATATAAAAAATAGATTAGAATATAGAATGGTATCTGAAAGAATTAAATAAAGAATTAAATTTATATAGACATAAGCTTTCGTCAACTTACTTTAGTACAAACTACAATTTTTTCAATTTCAACGCAAGATTTATAAATTCAATAAGAGCATTTTACATATTTATCATTAAAGGATATTGGAGTATGATTAATTAAAAATTAAGTATTATTGAAAAGTTTGCAAACGGCGTGCCATCATGTCTGCAATGGTTGAAAAGTCGATCATGACAACATTTGGTGATGTTAAGTCGGTGCTAAAACAAATTTAATAAATTTAAATAAGAAAAACAAGTATTTTCAATAAAATTATACTTAATAAAATATTAAAATAAAAATAGCAATTATTAAATATTATATTTATTTTAAAAAAGAATATTTTTTTTTTGCAATCATTTTGGCTCTCATTCTCTTCTCTGCAATTTTGGTGTAAGTTGTATTTTTTCATGAAATTTATATTTTCTTTATTTTATGTTATAATTTCAAAAATATAAAATTATGAACAAGCGGAAATCCAATGGCTGAAAAAAATTCATTAATTAAAAATCTTCCGAGCTCAAAATAAAATTTTTGTAATGAAAACATATAAATATAAAAAAAATAAAATTTTCAAATTAAAACAAAAAAAAAATTGGGTTGTTTCATAAGTCTTCTCCGTCTACAAAATAATAATAAAAAATTTATGGCCAAAAAAGTAACTAATTAAAAAAAATTGTTGAACTGGGTAATAATACTTTTATATTTTATAATAAAAAATAAATTAATACGCATAAATTACTTAAAAACCAATATTTTATTTATTTTTGAAATGCAAAACTAATCCAAGAAAAGAAAAACTATTTAATTATTTGACCAAATATCATAGCGAATAAATCAAAAAAATAAATTATACATTAAAAGAATATTCTAAGAATAATTTTAGCCGTTTTCGCGTGGGGCGGAGTTTTTGGACTATAACTTTTTTCATTGCCAACCAAAGCCAACATTCTTGGTATCATTCAAAAGCTCTTCAGATGCACTATTAGCCTACAAAATTCCAAAAAATTTCGTTCAGTATAAAAAAAGTTGGAGCCAAAAAAGTTGGAAATTTTGGTTTGTTGAACTATTCTGACCATAACTTTTTTGAACCTTAACGAAATTTCCCAAATTCAAGAGAAAAAAAAACTATTCGGCCAATTACTTGAAAAAATTCATAAAAGAAAATAAAGCTTTTGTAAATTTTACATATTTAGTAAAATAAGCTCGTCCCGCATTAATTCAAAATCTAATTGTTTAAAGAAAAATTCACATATACTTTAATAACATTAAAAAGGTAATAAAATAAAAAAAAGGAGAAAAATTAATTCAATATAAAAAAAATTTTTTATTCATATTTATAAGTAAAACTTTTAAATATAATTGTGTCTTCCCTGAGAATGTATTTGCAGCTTAGTGAAGTTCGCGATCATATTCAAATCATGTCGTTTAATATTTTAAATTTTTGAATTGTCGTACTTAAAAACATAACTAATATTCCAAATAATAAATTTAACAAGCTAGAAAATATAATATTTAAAAAATTTAAAATTTTTCTGGAAATCTAAAGAAATTCAAAAAAAAAAATAGAAATTTCCGCAACTTAGTTTGTTTGTTGTAATATTGAATCTATTTTTATTTAAAATTATAACTTACTAAAAAAATTAAAAATCAATATTCAAAAAAATAAATTTTATGCTGTTGAGAATTTCAACAAAAAATAAAAATTTAACCTTTACTATCCAGTTGTGCGGAGAAGCATAAATCGGACGAGCAAAAGAATAAAAATAAAAATAATCTATTGATTGCAAATATATTTTATATGAATGCATGTATTAAGAGAAATTACTAAAAATAAATGTTCGAAAATCCCTTTAAGCGAAGACGGAAATTAATAAGAATTTTAATTAACTATGCCAACCAAATGATCTTATTTAACATTTTTTTTATTTCGTTATTTTTTGTTTGTTTACTTCTTCTCTGTATAATAGAAATTTAAGAACGATTTATTTAATATTAAATATGCAGATAAACTTTATATAACAAAACAAATTAAATAATAATATATAAAGGTTCTTTTTCTAATATTATCTGTCTCTATTGTTTTCAATCATTAAAACATTTATTTATTCTGGTTTTAAATAATAAAAATATTTTCAATTTTTCAACATAGTAAAAAGTTAAGATTTTTTATTTAAGTTTATTAATAAATAAGTTTTTAATTAGATTATTTTTCTTAAATAATAAATGATTGAAAAAATAATAAGCTAAAAAGAAATAAAATAAATTAATAATTCTGAATACTTAAAAAATAAATAATCTTTCGAAAAATAAAGAAAAAAGATAATTTATAGTTTTTCTGTATATTGAATATAAAGGGGAATTTAAAATAATAAAAATAAAACAATGCATTTTATTTAAATATGTAAATTAAAAAAATGATTGATTTCAAAATTATTTAGTGTATTCGCATTATGCGATAGAATTTGTAAACATGGAATAGAAGAGAGAAGTCCAATAAAAAAGAACTAATTATATGTTAGAATTCATGATAAAAAATGGTTTAAAATAATTATTTGAATAATTTAAAATTGTTTGCATTATTTTATAAAATTTTAATTTTTCGAGCGCTCAAATTTGATAAACGTGAAAATGAGCCTCATGACATATGATGAAAAGCGAATGGAATTGAAATTTAATAGTTTTTAAAGAAATAAAAATTAAAAAATAATAATTGATTTATATATTCGGAAAATTTTTTATAGACTAAACACAAATAAATTTATTTATTTTAAATTATTACAACATTAAATTGATTTATTTGAGTGAGCTTCTGCAATCTCGATATATTCTATATAGATTTTTTTAAATTTTACTAACAATCATTATTATCATAAATATTTTTTAATGTAAAGAAATATTCGTTTTCCCTTAACATTATAAAATAAAGAGACGATAAACTTACATGGTCAAATAAAGATAAAAATTGACAATTATTCATATTACAAATCATGCAGAATATACACTTTTCATTTGCGTTATCAATGAAAGAGGAATTCGCTAATTTTAATTACAGTGAAAAGTTAAATTTATTTATTTTAATTTTATTTAATAACGCTTATTTGCAAGAATCTAATTTTTAATATTTTTAATTCAACCATTAAATCAGAGAAACTTAAGTATAAAATGATTAAATAATTTTATTTTAATTTTTTTTTATATATATTATTGCTTTTTCATGAAAAAAATATTGTTATAATGTTGAAGTGCATCAAATTTTTTATTTTTTGTTTATTCAACTAGTGAACTTTTGAATAAATTAAACTTTTTGGTATTTTTCTTGAAATATTATTATTTTTCTTGATTTTTTGCATACTTCTCAGGCAAATAAAACTCAAATGTGATTTTTTTATTTCGTAATCATTATATAAAATATTTTGCTAGTAATAATAATTAGGTAAATAAATTATGCATTATTATTTAAATATATTTCCTTTTTGATAAATTTTGTTAAATAATCAATTACCTAAATTTAATGTTGAATGTTTTGGCACATTCTTTTTAAAATATTTGTGGCAATAAAATATGTTTTTTGTGCATATTGAATCTTAGTTATTTCAAAAATTTGTTTTTCACGCAAACTTATTTTTGATTATCTCCGGGGTTTAGCTAATTTAAATTGTCTTTTTTTTCCAATTTGGTTTAAATTTCAATATTGTAAATAATTTTTTAAATTCATATGATTACTTATAACTATTTTTAATTTAACTTTTTTAGTTGAATATTGTTGGTTGTCTGATTGGTTGTCTGATAGATGAAGTAATATTACTAATAAATATTGTGAGAAAAAATTGTCTGGCTTGGTTCATTAGTGTCTTTTTTTAATTTTTATAAAATTTAAAATTATATTTATTTCATTTAAATAGACGAACTTAGTTATGTAGTAATTATGTTTGCTAATTTCAAGCTATATGATATAAAATAAGATAACTTTACAAATTGGAAGTAAAAAATAAAGAATATTTATTTTAAATTTCGAATATAAAGGATTGGTGATAAAAATATAAGATAATTTTTACACATAAAATCATTTAATACTTAAAAAATATGTTAGAAAAAAAGAAAAAATATTTTTTTGACTATTTGGCGAAAAAAGAAGAAAAAAATTTGAAAATCTGAAATCTGAATCGATCAATACATTAATATTGAGTACAAAAACTTTATCGCAGAGAAACCAGAACGCAAAATACGTGTAAAATCCTACAGTTGTCGCCGCGAGTAGTTATTAGCGGCAACCATAAAAGAAAATGAAAATTAATAAAATATACAAAAAAGAATCTACCATCTAAGTTGGAGAAAATACTTTTTATGGAATAATTTATAATAAAAAATTTTTAAATATTTATCTTGTTCATTAAACAAGCCAACCGAATTCAAATGCATCAGGCCACAAGATGAGTGTAAATTAAGATAAATGAATGAAAAATCTAATAAAAAATATGACAGAAATAAAAAAAATTAATGGAAGGTCTTTCATATCCATTAAATTTAAATCCAAAGCTTTTAACATATTTTATTCTATCTACATAAATGGCTGACTTTTTAATGTTTTTGGAAAAATATTTAAACTTGAAAATAAGATTTATTTGAAATAAAACCAAGGCAAATAAATAATTAAAATAAAAAAGTTCAAAAATTGAATTATATCGATAATTTAAGTAAAATAACAATATCTCAATCAAGAGAAAATAAATTTTATTGAATTTAATTGAATATAATTAATAAAATTATTTATACAATGTCATAACAATAAATGGTAAAAGGTAAAGAATTGCTATTACTTCTCTATATATCAAGTCAATAATATCATTATGAGTTAGAATAGAAAGACCTTTACCTCAAAATTTTGTCCCTAATTATAAAAATTTTATTAATAAAACCAATGTTTCAAAAATGTGAGAGAAAAATATTCTAATAATAATTTTTAACAAAATGCATGATACTCGAAAACAAGTGCATTTTTTTGACAAGCATTCTAAGAATTTGAAATTAACATTGTTATTAATATACAATGAGATTTTCATAATTATATGACTTTTTAGTTTCATTCATGTGTTAGTTTCCTGCTTCTTGTAATTTGTTTTTGTTTATTAATTTAAATAATTTATTTTAAAAAGCAATTAAAAAGTAATTTTTTCAATTTAATGCAATTTAAACCCAAAAATTTTATATTCAATTAATTTTATACTGAATTTAATGTAAAAAAAAATTATTTTATAAAGATTTTGTATAATAGTAAAAAGGTTTATTTTGCATGAAATCGAGAGTTGTTGATTTTATTTTTTATAATATTATGAAGTAATAATTTATTAAAATTTTATCAAACCAAGTTTTTCTATATAATTTTATAAAAATTATAATTTTAAATCTTTTATAAATTTTTTATCATAATGAGATTGCAATTAATTATAATATCTATGTGATTTTAAAAAAATTCATATAAAATAAATTATTTATAAATTTTTTACATAATAAGAAAATATTTATAATTTTTCTTATTACACATAAATGGGATACCTTTTTGAATTTAAGATTAAAGAATTAAAAATATCTTTTTTTAATTCTTTTTTTTTCGGTATTTGGATTGAAGTTTTTAATGTTTTATTTTTGCTGTGTATGAATTTCCCTTATGATCTATTTACGTTATAATTATTTATTTAAATGATTTAATATTAATTTCTTGATCCGTTCCCCGTAAGTGATGTTTTGGTTTGTGGGGGACTTTTGGTCTATTTTTTTGTTTAGTTACCTCGGCATATACAGCAAAGCAAATATTTTGGGTTAGATTGCTTTAAATTTAAATTTGCTTTATGTTTTATTATTTAAATGTGAACTTATGAATTGGTAATTTACATAATTTTATAACAATACATTCAATAAAGATGAAAAAATAATATTTAAATAAATTGTATTTAACTTGATATTTTTTTATTTAAAAGTTTTAGTCACTAATAATTGAAAAACATTTTGTTTTGTAGAATTTTTTTATAATTATTATTTTATGCATTTACTTATTCTTTAAACTAATAAAAAAAATTTAATTTCCAAAATGAACAAGGAATATAATTTATATTTTTTTTTACTAAGTTATAGCTATTAAAACTTTTATTTGTTTCTTTAACTTATCAATTGCAAAACGAATTAAATAGAAATATATTATTTTATTCTTTTTGTTTTTTATTAAAGATTCATACTTTTTTTGAAACTATATGTTTTTCAAGGCTATGAATTTTTATTTCTTTCTGGTTATTTTTATAGATATGTCTTAATATAATTTACTAAAATAAAAAATCAGTAACTTCAATTCTTTATTAAGATTATCTCTCTCTCATTTGTTCTCTCCTCTCCCTCTCCTCTTTTTTCTCTACCTCTCTCTCTCTTTCCTCTTTTTTTCTTTCTCTCTCGCTTCTCTTCTCTCTCTCTTTCTCTTTCCGTCTCTTTCTCCCCTTTTCTCTCTCTCTCTCCCTCCCTCTCTCCCAACCTCCACCCCTCTCTCTCAATTTTTCTCTCTCTCTCACTCAATTTCTCTTATTTTCTTTCTTTCTCCTCTTGTCTCTCCCTGCTCGCTCTCTTCCTCTGTGTTCTCTTTTCTTTTCTCTCTCTTCCACACTCTCCTCTTTTCTCCTTCTCTCCCTTTCTTTCTTTCTTTCTCTCTCTCTCTTCTTTTATCTCTTTCCTCTTTTCTCTCTCTCTCTCCTCTTTTTTCTCTCTCTCTCGCTCCTTTTCTCTCTCACTCCCCGTCTCTCTATCTTCTCTTTTTTCTCTCTCTCGCTCTTTTTTCTCTCTCACCTCTTTCTCTCTCTCTCTGTCTCTCTCTTCTTCCCTCTCTCTCACTTATTTTATTTTTTTCTCTTCTTGTCTCTTTCTCTCTCTCCCTCTATCTCCTCTTCTTTTTCTCTCTTCTCCGTTCTCTCTCTCTTCTCTTTTCTCTCTCTCTCGCTCCTCTTTCCTCTTCTCTCTCTCCCCTCCTCTTTTCTCTCTCTCTCTCGCTCCTCTTCTCTCTCTCCCCTCTTTTTTTCTCTCTCTCTTTCTCGCTCCTTTTCTCTCTCGCCTCTTTTTTCTCTCTCTCTCGCCCTCTTCTCTTTCTTTCCGTCTCTCTCTATCTCCTCTATTATCTTTGTTTTTTTCATTTTTTTATTTCTTCCATCCAAATAAAAACAATCGCGTCATTACTCTATTTAAATTTTTTGTTTACTTTGTGACATACATTACGAAAATTATATATAGGATTGAAAATAAAAAAAATAAAAATTACCAGTTTTATTGAGATTTATATTTATCATAAAATTTATATTTACAACAAACATTTTAATTGATAAAAATTCAGCACCGCCTTACCTCAGTTGTTTAAATGATTCCCATTAATATTTCTACTAAATTGAATTGCAAATTAATTTTCTAAAATATCCATTTGTTGATTAAAATATAACTGATATATTAAAACCTATATAATCACACAGTTTTATTTTAATATTTGAACAATAATAAAAAAACGTATTACAATTCAAAAATTATTGCGGTTGTGCAAAAAACCCATATAAAATATTTAAATGTATAAACCGGTAAAATCACTAAACAAAATCATCTTTATTCAAAATCTCGAAATTTAAATGCCCCAGAACAAAACGAAAAATTTTGGAAGAGCTTAATATATATGGAAATCCAACTAACTACAAGAAGAACATAAAAACCATGCGACTGAAAAAATAAATACACATAAATTTTTTTTATAATTTTACTCAACCCGAAAAGCTGTTCACCAAGTTCCTTGCTTTGGTGACGAGAACTATATGGTTCTGTCTTTTTGGCACTATATTTTTAATAATAAATATGCATATATGTACCATGTATAAAATAAATAAACAATTTTTTAAAAATTTATTTAAAGGAATTAAATATTGAAAAATGAAGTCTTAACTCAAAAATAATACTTATAAAAACACTTTGAAAATAATTCTAGCATTAATGCAAGAAAGTTATAAAAAATATATTTAAACACTACATTAATAAATAATAAAGGAATGAATGCCTGGATTTTAAAATTGGTTCTAGTTTTTCGTTAAATTTCTAAATACAAAGTGCCAAAAAGATTGAAGAAGCGATTACGTTACAACAATATAAGAATATTAAAAGAAAGCATAAAAGTGAATACAGTAATGAAAATTTTTGTAGGAAAATATTAAATTTATCTATATACATACAAAAATAAAAATTTTCTTAAATTTTTGTTTAAGGTAAACTATCAAAGAAAAAAGCTTTTTATAAGCATTTATGAAGTTTTTAGCTGCAAATGACTTAAACAAAAATACGGCAATCGATAAATGAAATATTGCTAAAACATTCAAAATGATGATCTATATAACTTAGTTGAATATAATATTTCAAAATTAAATTTAGATAAAGATAAAATATTAAATAGCAAATATAAACAATAAACTTAATTATTTTTCACAAATATAAATCGGAGAGAAATAAAAATAAATAAAAATGATTCATATAAACAAATACGATTTAATATAAATTTCAAAAAACTAACCTATAATTATATATTATTTGGTTTATTTATCAGATTTAAAAAATACCCTTATTAATCCCTTAATAAATAATGAAAATTTAAAACATACGGATTATGTGAGGGTAAATAGGACATTACATAACAAAAATAACGAAAATACATTTTGTTTGAAATCTTGCATGAAATTATTTTGACATGAGTTCTAATTTAAGAAAATTCGCTTTTTTCAGCCAGAACACAATTTGGAGGGAAAATATTAAAAATAGGCGGTATTTTGCAGAAAAAAAATACATGCAAAATTTCAGGCTATTCTGGTAACTCTGAACCGAATTACCAAAATCAAATTGAATAATAAATCAGTCGAAAGTTGATAAAAACACCACCAACCGCCGCCGCAACTCCGGCCGCTGGTTTCTCAGGTTGTCCAGCAGGCCATTAACACGCTGCAAGGCTCGTAGTAATTATTTCCAATATTCTATTTTAATTTTGACTTATAATCATGTATACGAATTATAAAAGAGAATTACTCTAACCTATTTTCTTTATGCTTATAACAAACTCTCAATGACTAAATACGATAAAATATTCAGAAAAACGAATTTTAAGGGAAAACTAAACATAAATAATTGGAGCTTCATTAATTAAATATGTTGTACAACGGAATATACTAAATTAATATTGAATGATATCCGAGAAATATTTTGAAAATTAATCCATTTTGTAGTTTTTAAGTGTTTTTATTAATAATAACAATACACACTATTTTTTAGTGATTACGGCGGACGGACAGACTGATTATGACATGAATACACCCAATTCTATAAAAAACAATTTTAAAATTTAAATTTATTTATCAGTATAATTATAAATCAGACTTTATTTTACCATCAATTAATTAAAGGCATACATAAAGTATTATAATTAAATTGTTTACGATACAATCTTTTAGACAGGGTCCCATTCAATAAAATAATAAAATAAAATCTTATCAGATTCTATTAATGAAAAATTTACATAACTAGATCATAATTTATCATGATAAATCTTCTTAATTCATTTAAATAAAAAAGGGATTTTTCCTTATATCCAGAAAGTATTCATTGCTAATTGAAAAACATTTTTTTTTGATTAACTAATTTAATCAAATTTATTTACCGACTTAAAATAATAATTTATTTAATTTATGTTTTTCCGCCATTTAAAAATATGTTATATTACAAGAAATTTTTAAAATTGTTCTAGTAAATTATTTATTATTTGTGGTGTATCAGTCAGAATTTATTATTTACCCTATTTAAGAATATGATCAGTTTCTTCACAAGGCATAGTTCTCGACTCTCCACTGGAGTTCTCATTTTTTTTAATATTTCATCTTTTTGGTATGATAATAAATTTAGCTAATCAAATAATTAAAGGAAAATGCTTTTGAGTTTGTTTTCGCTAAATTGTATTTGGGTATTGATAATATTTTATTTATAATTATATAGATAGATTAAACTTTTTCTTATTATTTCTCAGTAAATATTTTATTTTTAAATTAAATTTCCAATTTAAATGTCTAAAGAATTTTTATTTAGTTTTTGATTTCGTTTATTCAAACATGACTCAAAAAACCCGAATTTCTCGGTTTCTTAGCTTTTCTTTGGATCAAGTATATTCGCTCCTCTTCTTCAAGAAGTAAATAAATCTCGTCATCTAAAAGCACTTTCTGAATCCTTTTTTTATTTTCCTTTCATTGCCTTATCCAATAAATTAGCTAATATTATTAATAATTTTCAAATAGAATTTTGGGGCTTATTTGGTTTGTGCGGCTCTTTCATAGACAAAATATGATTTAATTTTTTAAAATATGAATATTAAATACTATTTAATTTATTTGTAATCTAAATATATAATTTTCTTCAATGTATTACTGAACATGTTTTGCAGCATTTTCGGTCTTTTCATATTCGTTAATATAAATTTAAAAAATGTGTGTTCTGCCTACATAAAGAAAACCTGCACAACACAAATAAATTCAATAATTAAATTTATTATTTTAATTTAATATTTAAATTGGGGAACAATTTTATCAGCGGCGAACTTTTTGATTTTTACTTTTATTTATTTTATTGAATATTAATTAAACAAGTTTATAGGTCATTAGAGATGATGGCTGTTGCCGAGTTTTGCATTTTCTGGAAATTGAAAAAATAATTCCGATGTTCGTCATTCAGCCTTTAAATTTAAATAACCCATAAACATAAAAAATATGTTAAGAGATTGAAATCAAAAATATGCAAATGCATATTCTTTCCTGGCTTCTCCATGCTCTAAACACATTCTTTTTTGTGTTTGCGTATAAAAAATCGGGACTTTTATTTGAATATTTTGCTTTTTATGCATATTTTGGGTTTTTTTTGTTACATATTTCATGCATATTTTGGCATTTTTTGTAAATATTTTCAGATTTTTTGCGTATTTTGCCATTTTTCGTCAAATATTTTCCGGTTTGAATATCCCTTAAGAAAAAATTTTATTATGCCTAAAATTAAATCCAAATCTGAATGGGTGCGCGAATGGGTCAACAGAGTGAGCTTCACTGCGAAAACCTTGAAAATTTTTTGGTTCACAATTGCTAAAACAACCGATAAAATTTATGAGGAATAAAATATTTAATTAATTTACACCCATAATTTTCAAGTTATTTTTGTGCATATTAGGTGCATATTTCACGACTTTATTTGCATATTTATGTGCAAATTTTGACAATTATTTTTATGAATAATTTGTTTAAATGAAAAAAATAAATAAAGTGAAGATGACAGATGACAAATAAAAGGCAATAAATGAGTTTAAAATTTTCGTGCAAAGGAAAAGATGCGCCTGATGATATAAAAAAAAATTATCAAATATTATTTACAATTGAATGGCTTTATTAAATCTCTAATATTAATAAATTCCATTAATTTTGACGAGGAATCTTACATTTTAAAAGTCTCTTTTGCTATTTAAAAATTAAAAATTTCTATACATTAAATTTTATTCCTATCGCCTATTACAAAATTAATTAAGGTTCAAAATTTATTTTGAGATATTAGTTAAAATTAATCTAAATCAATGAAAGTTATGACTATTTAGCGTTTTCAACTTAAATAATTCAATTCCATATAATAAATTAATATTGCTGATAATTTTATTGTCTTTTTTCGCGAAAATTTTTTTTAAATTATTCAACTTGCTTTGGAATCTGAAGTATGTGATGGCTCATAATATAAATCTGTAATTTTATTATATAAACAGATAAAATAGATTGAGATTTTTTCTTGCTATAATTATATATCCTTAACCATTAATATGTCTGTTGGTATCAATTGAACATTTTTATTTGAAAATTCTTGTGTATGTAGCTTATATTGTATTTTATAATGCAATTATAATATGTGGTCAGGCTATATAACAAATTACAAATATTTTTTAAAATTCTCTAACCAAGGGATTATTAAGCAAGTTCTTCAATATGTAAGGGATTAATTATTAATTTTAT
The DNA here is from genome assembly GCA_023374025.1 of Heterodera schachtii. Taxonomy (NCBI): domain Eukaryota; kingdom Metazoa; phylum Nematoda; class Chromadorea; order Rhabditida; family Heteroderidae; genus Heterodera; species Heterodera schachtii. Next base: position 14,016 of record SIJG01000275.1, read on the forward strand.
TACCGGAGATTCATTTAAATATAATCTAAATAAATAAACTGAGGTATTATTAATTTACCAATAAAAACAAAATAAGATAAATAATGCATAGAAAATTTAAAAATCAAAAATATATGATAAAATTAAGTAAAAAATTTTTTATATAACATTTTCAAAAGTAAATTACCCTTTTAATTTCTTTAGAAGGGAAACTTTTGTCGGGAACACTTTTGTGATAGAAGCGCGAATAGTTCGCCGCGTGAAAAGAAAACAGCCTGGCTTGGAAAATATTTTATTACAGAAGATAGTGGTTTTCATTTAAAAAGACAAAACTAAATTAATATATTGATAGATGAACATGATTTAATCTCACTTAAAAATTTATTTGATTGTCATCTGAAAGTAATAAATAGTTAAACGTTTGTTTTAAAAAGTGGGTTCAATAGCAATTTTTAAATAATACAGTTTTAGTTTTTTAATAATAGACTTCTATTTTTATATTTATTGAGAAACAAATAATTTTAAAAGGATTAGCATGATAATGCACAATTAATTAAAACTAATCCACAAAATAATAATTTATTTAAAATTCAAAATATACAAAAGAAATTTATTTAAATTTTCTCATTATAGTAATAAATTGCTGTTCTCTCCACTTTTTCCACTGCTGAAATGCGAGCAATAAAAATCAATTAATGAACAAAACCATTGTAAAAGAAATGAATAAAATATTTGTTTTATAAAAAAAGAAAAAAAATTATTTCATCTGACAGTAAAAGAAAATTAAAAATTATTTTTAATTTTATATGTATATTATTTATTAATATAATTTATTAAAAAATTAAAAAACAAATTTTAACAAAATTTTTAAAACTTTTTCAATAAGTTAACAAAAAAGAAACTTAAGATGTTGAAAGTTCTAATTAAGGCATAATATAATTATATTAAAGTTTTTGCGTGTTTTTGGTCTTTATCAATATAAAAAAACAACATTCAAAATAATATTTTCGAGTTTAATAGACCTAAATTAATGTTGAATTAAAAAGAAAAGATATAAATTTATTGTATAAATACCGCTTTCACAAATAAAGATTTTAAAGGGAACGAGTCAATAAAAATAAATTTTCGTATAATGAATATTGAAATAAAACGCAAAAAATTATAAAAACTATTTCTTCAATTGGAGCATAAAAGTTTTATATCAATATTAAATTTTAAAAAAGTAATTTTAATGCAAATTTGCAATTGAACCATTAATGCAATAATTAATTTTTTTTAAACCTTCATATTCATGGAAAATAATTGTATAATACTTGTATCTTCGGATAATATCAAATTTACACTCTGCAAAAATATAATAAAAATAGTTAAAAACAGAAATTTTTGTATAATTAATAAATATTCAAGATGATATTTTTTTTATTATGTAAATTCGGAAAAGCATAAGGCTTTCAAAATGTAGCACTCATTGGAAAAAATAAGAAAAAAACTATCGATCACAAGTTTAGCTAATTAAATTAATAATCAAAAAGTAAAAAGCATTTACAATGTTTAAGCTTGATTTTGAGAAGCAAAATATATATAACTTTTTTGAACAATAGTACATTAATTCTATAATAATTTATTAAAATGAAATTTACTTATGCCTAATTAATTTAACCGTTATTGAATAAGTTATTATTATATTCATGTTATCAATTCAATAATTTTAGAAATTTCTTAACCTATTAATAAATTTAAAAACTAATTCCTAGCGTTTAAAAGCCTATGGTAAATGCTGAAGGAAAAATATCATCGTAGCAAGGAAATTATGAAATATAAATTAATTTACTCTACATTCATTTTTAGAAATTTGAATCATAAATTATAAACGTAAAACAACAATAATAATAATTAATGGAACTGAAAATATAATATACATTAAACCTTATGCAATTATTCATTTTAAGCTAATATATGAATATTTAACTGAAATTTAAAATAAATTTTAAATATGTTTTTTATCAATCCAAGAAAAGCATAATTTATCAATAAATATTTTAAAAAATTATTGGAAAACTTTTTTAACCAAAATACCAACTGAAATAAATAAAATTCTTAGTGAAATATTTTGTTAAAAATAACTCTAGCCGATGAACTCATAAATTTAAAAATAATAATTTGAAATATAAAAATGTTAATGATCCACAAAGAATAACTTGTTGAAGTTTATAATTTACAAAAGACCCAACGCCGAAAGAAGACACACAGACAAAATACCCACAATTTTTAAAATAAATTATTAATTATTATTTAATTTTTAGTGCCTTAATTTAAATTTAGTCTGTGAGAAAAATATTTTTAGTTCTTTGTCAACACTTCTTATTTTACTTCCAAATTCGGCTTTTTTACAAAAGTTCAAAAAATAGATTCTTAAGATAGAAAATTTTGGAAAAATACAAATGTGCAAAAAAAATTAATGAGAAAATCGCGTAAAAAACGAAATATTTTTCCAAAATTTACTAGTTTTTGCAATTTTCTCTAAATTTATTTTTTTCAGTAAATAATAAAAAAAATTTAAAAACGTAGAAACTCGATTGGCTTTTTGCTTCTTGCCCAAAAAACATATTAGATTTGTGTGTTTGGACGGACAATTGAATGGATTTTTTAAATTCATCAAACAAAAAAAAATTGTGAATCCTCTTTTAAATTTGATCCTTTCAATTTGGTTCTAATTACAATTATACAATTTAAAAATAAATTCTTTGCTAATTCTGTTTTAAAAAACGATTTACAAATGTGCCATTTTGGTAATACTCACAAACTCAAACTAAATTAAAAATAAACCAAAAGTAACATAGGAAAAGCACGAGCAATTCGGATCATGTCTGCGATAAGATTAGAAAGCATTTCTTATAGATAAAAATCAAAAAGAAAAATTATAAAAGTAATCAAAATAGGAAAGGTAAATTGTAAAGGCATATAAAACTTTTTGAAATCAAAACATATTAAAAATGTTAAAGTTCAACGACTTAAAAAAATACGGCGAATCAGAATATCTTGCAAAAAATTCAAAAAATTTTATATAATGATATCTGGATTTTGGATATCCGACTTAATCGCGGATGTCCGTCTTATCTCAAATAAAAAAAATTTAGTGAAAAACGCTGATTGATGTTAAAAGAGTGATATGTTTCAAGCTTACGATTGACATAAATTTTGTATATTCTTTTCATAAAGTCGATATATCTTGCGTGACCGGAATTTAATGGCTCAAATAAAGTATTTGTTGTAATAGGTCAAATGAAAAATCAAAAATTTTATTTTTAAATTTTAGGGATGGATTGATGAATTTTTGCAAGAATTCAATTTGTATTTTTTTTAATAGTTTTTATTGAATTTTATTAAAAATTTTGAAAAAATCAATTATAATTAAGAAAATAATGAGAAAAGTGATTTAACTATTTTAGTCACAAAAGGAGCTAATTAGTAATTCTTAATAAAAAAAATAGTAACCTCGAAATGAAACATTTTCGGGATAAAAAGATGATTTTCGTGGGTTTTTGCCAAAATAATTAAAAATGCGCCTTAGTTATGTAAATTAATAAATGGGGGAAGTCATAAAACCGAAATTATTAAATCAAAATAAAATGCAAATAATTATAATTATTTTTTACTCATATTATGAAACTTGGCCATAAGCAAATGAAAATGATCCCTGTTGTTCAATTGTGATTCATCCGAATAATAAAAATTAAAATAATAAAGAATGCTTTTGAATTTTATATAGGCTACTATCGAGAAGGTAAATTTATTTATAATTTAATATTTTATAATATAAAAAAATTATTAAATGGAATCAAAATTTAGTTTATACGTTTTAATTTTGTAGATTTTCATTTTATTTTGTGACGGTTTATAAATAATTAATTGTTCGCAATTTTGGCCGAGTTTTTTGTTAATGGATTTGTGTCGCTGCTGTTCAATTGTGATAAAGTAAATCAAAGGATTGAATATTTTTATTACTTGGGCATTAAATAATATAAATATTTTAATTAAACATACTACATTAATTCATGAAGTTCCTAAATTTAAATGAACAAAGGAAATTACTCTAATCAAAAAAAACATCTTTTATTGTTTAATAATAAAATGCTTCTTTCATTCTTCAAGTTAACTAAGACAAAGCCAATATATTATTATTTAATCTAAATTCTTTAATTATTAATATAAATATGTTATACAATGATGATAAATAAATATAAAAAATATGAATAATGTATACAAAAAAATAAATAAAAGAAACTAAAAATTAAAAGCAAGCGAACAAAGCAAATAACTGACACCATATGAAAATCCCAGAACCATTGAATCAATTATGTACAGCAATAGTATATTTCCGGAAAATCTCACACGAGTGAATATTTAATATTTTTTATCAAATAAGTACCAATTTTATTAGTCACCAAAAACCATTACCTAAAGTAAAATAATACAATTAAAAAAAAAATAAGTCACTAAATTATTCGATCAGAAGAAAATTAAAGAATAAAAATTTATAAATAAAAGAACATTAAAACGAAATAAAATCTTTTCTAAACTAAAATAAAAGAGTCTACAAAATTAATTTAAATAAAGGATTAGTGTTTCTTATTATTATCAAATTAAAAATAATAGGAAAAACATGTCAATTAATGTGTGAATTATAAAATATATTGTACTAAAGTTGATAATTTCTAAAAAAGTTTATTTAAATTATAATTAATTAAAAATAAGAGACTTATTGGAAATACAAAATCAATTTTAAAAAATTAATAGATATTTTAAAAGATTCATTTGAGTGGTTTTTTAATTTAATGCTTTCTATTTTTTATTTTTGTTTGAAGAACGAATGGAATTAAAGATAAATATATAATGTAAAAATGTTATTAAGTTATTCAATTGTCAATTGTCAAATGAAAATATTGTAATATAATTTATCAAAATAAAGGTTTTGCCAAGATTAGAAATATTTTTTATTATTATTAACTTATTCCTATTATTTAATTTGCAACTCATGGCGTTGAAACATCATCGCAATTTAAAAAAATGAATTTTTCTTATACAATTATTTTTTTTATAAATCTTGCTTTCTGCATTAACTAGAATTCATAATTTTAGGAATATTAGAAAATTGTAAATTATACAAAAAATAAATTTTAAATGATTATATCTTCAAAATTAAATATAAAATCCTAATATTCCATTTTTGGATGTATTTTATCTATTATTAATTTGAATGATAAATTTAAAATATTTATAAAAACAAAAAATAAATAATGAAACAGAAAATAAGGTTTTATTTTATTTTTTACAAATCTTATCTGAAGCACTTTGAATGGCAGCGGCAACACCTCATGCCCTAAACCAGCAGATCGCGTGGAAAAGGGTCATTAAAGTAAAAGAAAACTGTAAAATAATTAAAATTAAAAAACAATATGATATAAAAAATTTGCAGTTAATTATAAACCCCAAAAAAAGCAAAGAATCTGTTAAAAAGTTTTAAGTTACCGATGAAAAATGAAAAAATCAACAAAAAAAATTAGCCATAATCAAAACTAGACTTAATACAAATTCATCGGACCTCAAAACTCTAAAAAGAATACCTAACTGTGAAGAACTTGGTTTTACCGTTTTGCTACTTAAAAACGTTAATTTAAAAATTTAAAAATTAAATAGAACTCCATAAAAGAATTATTAACTCATTTCTAAGAAATTTGTAATTTTATCGTTAATCTCAATATATATATAATTTTTAGCGATTTATTTTATATTCATCAACTTAATTTAATCACATGATCAAAAGAGTTATTCACAAATAGTTCGATATACATAATAAAATATTTAATTGATTTTTTATCTAGTTGCTTAATTAATAACTTCTATTTAAATTTTTATGAATTTTATAAGTCTATACTTAACGATTCATTTTAATGCCACCATGGGTGATATAATTTTAAAAAATTAATCAATAACATTAATGTTTTAATTATATTTTAATTGTTTTTCTAGCGATCTGATTAGTTAAAAAACTTATTTTAAATAACTAATCTCAATTGTTTGCAAAGGAGTTGATTTAATAAACTTTTATTTACATAGAAATGTGTTGTTTAATTATCGATCTTCGGGTGTCCTTTCTTAAAGTTAATGATTGGCATCTTCATAAAAAATTGAAACATTTCGTAATCTATTAATAGCATTTTATATTTTATTCACTCGTTAATATTTTTGTTATATTTTTACAAATAAAAAGTTATTAATCTGCATTTTATATAAAATAGTTTGATTTCGTCCAATGTTTACTAAAGTGTATAAGGTAATGAGTTATTATTATTATTTTAGAAGATTTATAGGTTTTATTTTTAATTAGGTTAGCATAACTTATACAAACATTTTTATTGATTATAATTTTTAATTTATAATTTATTTGTTCAAATTCAACTATTTATTAAAAACTTGACTAATAATTTTTATTTATAATATTTTTCATTTGTTTATTGTAAATTTCTTGAATTTATGGCCTAACTCACGAATCGTACGTACATGGCGATCACAATACGCTCGGTGTTTGTGCCAAAGTGACAATACGCTTAATTTCTTTTTAATTATGTTATTTCTTATGTATTTGATTTAAATTATTATATAATTTCCTAAATCCTTTATTTTATTATAAATATTTGATAATGTAAATTTCCTAAAATTTTAATTTACTAACCTTAAAGTTTTGACTACAACCAATGAATGTATTTGTTAATCTTTTTAAATCTTTTATGTTTTTAACTAATATGGAATCGCATTCATGTGATTTGATATAATGCTTTCTTTTCTTTTTACGCTCGGCATTATCTTTCCATTGCGTTGTAATACAGAAGACATTTCAGGATAGACCGTACAGCTTTTATATCGAATTTAACTTGGTGTCTCTCTCCAATCATTTTGAAATATTATTAACGAATTTGGTGAATTAACCTTTATCATACCTATTAAACTCAGATGCCCTTTGTTAATTTTTATTATTTTATACATAACTTAAAATTGGTATTTTATGATAGTTTTTCCATGAACATTGCATTTACACTTTATCTCGTTTCGGGCTTACCCTTCTATTGCATTTAGTAAAAGAGATTCTTTCCGGATTTCCGTTCAGATATTGTATTCAATTTGTATTAGTATCTCCAATAAATGAATTTAATTTGTATTTTTAAATATTATTATGAATTACAATAAATTCACGCAATTCTGCATGTTTTCCCATTTTGTTGAATTTATTTTTTGTTTACATTTTGCAAACATTTTTGTAATCAAACTTTTACTTTAATTATATCTCATGTAAAATAATTAAAAATGCTTTTCATTATTTAAAGATTTTTAATAATTTTACATTTTTGTTTTATATATATCTGTTAAAAATTGTATTGATTTATGAAGATGCAAATTTTGTCAATAAAAAAATTATAATAAAAGCGTGTTATAAAAAATATTTTTTAGAAATTCTATTTAAAAAATCTTGTTCTAATTCGTTAGATCTTAAAATAATTTCATAATTTCTCAATTAATAAGGGTGTAATTTTTATAAGTGTATTTGCTATTTTATTGGCGACTTAATAATTTATTAATTTGTAATAAATTCGATTGTAGTGAAAACATTCTTAATAAATGTATATTGGAAAATTATTTCAAAAATCAAATCACACATCAGCAAATGAAAAAGTAATTTCATCAAAAAATTCATGCCCAAAACTATAAATTTATGGAATTTATTTGAAAAATGAATAACAAAGTGACACTTATAATTTTAAAAATATTCAAAGCAAATACTATAATAATAAGAATAAACCAATTCTTTTCAAATTATATTATACAAATTTTTTTTTTCAATAAAAATCAGTGATAAACATTTTCAAAATCTAGTTCTAATTCGTTAGATTTCTCATTTAGTAAGGGTGTAATTTTTATAAGTTTATTTGCTATTTTATTGGCGACTTAATAATTTATTAATTTGTAATAAATTCGATTCAAAGGAAAACTACGATTTCTCAATAAAAATACACTAAAGACTAAATAAAAAGTGTAAGCAAATACATCATCAAGTCTTATAAATAAGGTTTTCGAAGAGGAAAAATGTATTATGGATATGATTGCCATGGAGCGATTTTAACTTTCAAGTAATACCAAGAAATAATTGAATATATAAAATTAGTAAAACAAATTAAAATTACATAAAAGTGATTTTCTATAAAAAATTTACGCTTTGATTTATGCATGCTCGCCAATAAATTATAATCGAATAATGATTTTTTATATTGTTAAGAAATGAATTTATAAAAATTAAAAACTTCCAAAAATATTTAAAATTATTTTTAAAGAATATGTATAAGAATTATAATGGTTTGGTTTTAATTTATGTTTATATAATTTTAATTTTTTATCTACTTGACTTATTGTATCAATGATTTAGATATTTATTTTTTTTGAATTCAAATGGGTATTGATTTTATTTTTAGATTTATCAGAGAAAGAATGAAGCATTTCATTTTCTTTTGAGTTTTTAGTAGATTAATTTTAATGAAAATTAATTATTATATATATATATATATATTTGTTATAAATTGATCTAAATGCCAAATATATCTTGTGCGTAATGGCCATTTTCGGAAATTTGATGAAAAGGACTTTTGAATTATAGAAGGCTTTAACAATTAATGCAACTAATTTGTCTTTGTTTAATAATTCATTTTAGCGTCGTTTAAATAACAAAATATTGAAAATAATTTTTACAAGTCGTTTATCCCTCCACTGCACAATTTGTCAAAAGTAAACTCATGGATTTTCTCGATTGTTTAATTACTATAAGGTTGAATTTTAAATAATTGTTAAGTTATATATTTAAATTAATAGTTTTTTTTCATTTCTTCGTTTACTTTTAAATAAATTCGAAAGATAAAAGAGTAATTTATTTATAATATTTATTAAATTTTCTTTTAATTATGTATTTGTTTTCGGTTTTTTAGAAATTTTTTTTTGGGATAATAGATAAGCCTATAAAATCATGTTTTAAATTAATTTAGGATTAACCAAAACAAAAAAAAAGAGAATCGATTTTTTGAGCTAAAAATCTAAGCCGAAAACCGAGGGTCCGAAACCAGCCGAACAAAAAACCGGATGTACGATTAATAACCGGTCGTGAACAACCATAGTTGTAACTAATTTTTCGTAAGTTGATTTATTAATTTTATACTTTTTAGAACTTTACTTATTCAGAAGTATTTTAATCTATTGTTTAAGTTTTTATTATAAATAATATTAATTATTTTAGAAAAGTATATCAATACATAAGAATCACATTTATTTAACGATTGGTTTTTTTAACATTAATTTGTTCGTTCAAATAACTCAATTTTTAAGGAACTTATTGGTTCACTTATATTTTTTACTAGTTCGAAGATCATTCCTTGTTTCCCTTTTGGGAGAAGGTTGTCTTTAAATTACATTATAATTGTTACGAAAATCATTTTTATTATTGAATTAATTTTTATCTATTTTTGGTACATTTTTCTATTGAATGATATAGGAAATTTATTATTATCTCATTTTTTAAGTGTGCATTGTAAAATGGTAAAAATTTGTTACTTAGTAAATAATTTTTTGTAATTTAAACTCATTTAAATTTTTAACCTTAAACAAATACATTGTAGAAAATTTATATAGCAATGAAATTTATTAATTAAATTCTAGTAAATTTGCCAGAAATAACGAATCGGCTATTTCTTATTTTTTTTATTTTACAAAATTTATATTCGCTCATTTAAATTCAAATTAAAAATAAAATTACTTTATGAATTGGTATTATATGTTTAATTAGAGGCTTCTTTCTTTTTTGATATTAAAAAAGAATTATTTTTAAGATAAATTCAACTTTTATATTTATTCCTTAAGTATTTTTTTATACATTTTAAGTATTTTTATAAAAGAGTTATTATCTTTATTTTGTTACATGAATTATACTCATTAAATAATTTTTCAATACATAATTTATAAAAAACTAAAAAAGTTTGAATTTATTTAATCTTACTCAAAAAACGTATTTAACAAAATTATTTGAGAAATATTATTTAATTTACATTAGAAATTACATGCCAAAAGGCAATCTTTTCTTCGTCAATCTTTTGCAGTCATTTAACTATTATTCTATTTTAATGAAAAGGTTTTGATACTGGGCAACGATGTACTTACTTAATTATAAATAATTATTAATTTATTTAAAATTGTGCATAAAAGATAATTTTTACTTTTTTCTTTCAAAAATAAATTTTTCAAGTTATTAGCCTTTTAATTATGCATACACAATTTATTTCTCTTTTCGTGGTTTAAAATCGTAGAAAAGTTCTTAATATTCATAAGGAACATTAGGCAAATAATCAATGGAGGTGATTTTGTATAATTTAACGATACATTAAATACAAATTAATTCTGAATTGAAATGACAAAGAAATGATGGTTTTTATTTGCTTTTCTAAATTTTGAGATCGATTTTTATTCATGTTTTTTCTACCTAAAATTAAAAGCAAATGATTTATTTTTTTATTTTTTCACATAAAATAATTAAGTTATTTTTTTGTTTTTTTTATGTGAAAAAAACACGGATTTATTGTTTTAATGGAAATTTTGAAATCCAATTAGATTTAAAGCAGAATTTGATCTGTTAGCTTTAAACATCTATAAAACTGAGTAAATTATGCATTTTTTTATTTTCTCACCCCCTTAGATAATAAATTTTCTTTTAAATTTTTGTCACTCATTTAAAATAAATAAATGTATTTATTAATATTATATTTTTAATGATAAATTAACTATTTAATTTTTAATTTAAGGATTAAAATCATTAATTTACTCTACGGAATTTTTTCATCCATTAGCAGTATTCATTTAACTTATCAGCACTGTACTTTGAAGACCATAAATTGAAAAATCAATAAAATTATTGAAAAAGATATAATTTAACGCACTCTGTGCGTTCATTAGGTGTTTCAAATTTCAGCTGTAGTTCTTACGGTATTATTTGTGCTACGCGTAAGCAGGCGCTTGTTTATGTAGAATTTGTAAAGGAAGTTTTATTGAGAGCGTTTGTTATTTTTGTTTAATTAATATTTGTATAAAATATATTTTTTGTTCTTTTTAATATTTGTTAATGCCTTTTATAGAGTATATATATTACTGATCTTATATCACTGTCGGATTAGATAAGTCGTTTGATTCCATAATACCGGTGGCATTAAAATTCATTGAATCTTTTGACCAAAATAAGGTATATAAAATTCATGTAAATTTCTTGTAATAAAATTAACAATATTTATATTTAATTTATAAAATATCGAACAGTTTAGTAAAATATATTAATTGCATAAAAATATTCGTTTTTCCATATTATATAAATTCTAAGTTATTATTTTGTGCAATAAAGTAAAAATATTTTGTTTATTAATTTTGACTTATATCCATTATTAATAATAGTTAAATATTTTAATAAATTGAGAATATTTTATTAATGGACTTTTTAGATTGTGTTTCTTATCCATATGTATTTAAATAGCTTAAACAAATAGAATTACATTTATGTTTTTATTTTGTTACCTTTCATTTTGATGGTTTACGTGTTGTAATGAGAAATAATTAGCAGTAATATCCAATGTCATTTGATTTATTAAATTTAAAATAAAAAAGTATATGCGAATAAATTTTTTATAAGAATTTTAATTTTACAGCTGAAGAAAACAGCTCTGTATTTTGCTAAATTTTTCAAATTCGCCTGTTTGTTTATTTTTTTAAATGTTGAAAAATAAAGCTATTCCTGAATTCGTGCCCTCCACTATAAATAAAAAAGGGTTGATAAAAATGCCCTCAGCAGCTTTATTGCATGAAATATAGTATACCTTACTATTAATTTTTAGTAAAAATCATTCTTTACTGACATTAGTACATTTTATATAATGAAAATATTTCATTAAGCCAAATAATATTAATAACTAATAATTATTTTAATTGTGTTAACAATTCAATAATAATATTTTTATTAATTTATTATTTAATTATTCTTAAAAATAATAAAAAATAACTTTTTAATAGCGCTGCCTCGGTCTTCATTCTATATCCACATATCTTGTGAAATTTGCAACTTGTATATGGATTATAGTTAAAATTTACCATTATTCAAAAGCATTTAAGACACATTTTAACATATAAAATATGTTAATTCTCTATAATTTATATCTCTAATATTCATCAAAACTTTTATTTTTTAAATATAATAAAATATTCAGCACATAAGAACATTTTGTCATTAGCTTCTTTTTTAAATTATGTTTATAATTTGTGAATTTTAATTATTTCTCTATTCTCATTTTTCAAATGACGTTAGCAATATATTTAGTTGCTTGTTTCAGTATATTGTAACAATGTGTATTTTATTATGTTTATTATTAATTTTTATTATGTCAGAGTTTCTTGTAAATTAACAAATATGCTTAATTTCATAGAAAATTTAATATAATCACGCTGTATTTATAATTTTCATAAATCGTCTTTCTTACTCAGCTTTAAAGATGAAATTTTTAATTTAGCAACTAATAATATCTTTCAATATTTTAATTCTTATTGCTTTTTTATGATTTACAATTAAATTTTAAATTTAATGTTATAAATATATTTATAAATTTGGCAACTTGAGATTAATTTATTTGAGCTTTTTCTATTTTTAATTAAATTAAGTTGATTATATTATAGTCCAAATTTTAAAAGATTAAATGTGAAGTATTAATAACTCATAATGTTATTTTAAAAAATTAAAGATTGTTTCATTATTTACTTATATAATTTAAATAAGTTGAAATTTTGCAGACAAATACAATTTTAATGATAACAATCTGCAACTTATAAATTTCTTATAAATTTTATTACAAAATCACCAGGATTTCGGCCTTCATATTAACATGATGATATTCTTGTCAATAATGATTGTTTTTTATGAGATGACCAAATTCATTGTTATTATAAATTTGATGAATATTTTATCATTTATGCTTATTATTGCTTTAGTTTCAATTGTATTTAGATTCCAAAGATTTTTCATGATTCCGCGTTAATATTTTTTTTATGTTTATTGTATATGAGCACATTCAAATTTTCCAACCATAAATATTTTGTGCAATTTAAAGTACATTTGTTTACGTTACTTATATTCAGGGCTCCCAGATCAGAATTTTCAAAACCGTCATTTGGCAGGCAAAAAAGCCTCATTTTGGGTCAAAAAGCCTCATTTTTACAAAATATTCAAAACACGCTTAAAATTATATTTGATTTTCCATGATCAATTTGAACAATTTTTGTCAGAAATAAGCATTTTGTGAGATACTGAACATGAAAAATCGAAGTTGATTTTTTTTTGCGGCGAAACTTTTGGTGAATAGTGGGGGGGGGGGGGGCGGCGGTGCCGATAGGCGCCGCCGGAAAATTTTTTTGTAATTTTTAATGTGATTTGTTAACAGATTTGTCCACAAAATGGCCAAATTTTGCAATTTTGAGGAAATTAAAAAAAAAAAGGATTTTTAGAGTCCGGCGGTGCCGATAGGCGCCGCCGGCGGGGGAAAAATTGAGAATTTTGACCATATTTATAGTAGTGGACAAATGTTTAACATTTTCTACGATTGTATCACAATAGACCACACTTTTTATATTTTTAAAAAGCCGAAAAATTAAATGATTTATAACAAGTTATAAAAGAGAAAGCTAAAAAAGTTTAAAATGAATGAATATATTAAAAATAAATTATAAATACTAAAATTATGAAAAAAAATCAAAAGATTTATTATTAAAAGTTAGAGAGCTCTAAGAGCAAAAAACCATTGTCAAAAAAGCAACTCATTACCATAAAAAGAAATACAAAAAATTTAAACAATGAAGAAAAATAAAAATACATTTGCCTTTAATTTTAAAAATAATCATAGTAATTAATCAGGCTCGAATAGTCAACAGATCATCACGAGACCATACTATTCGAAAGCTCTTGCGATTTCTTCAAAATGGCTCGTGTGGAAAAATTATTCATATGCGGAAAAAATGCTATTTAAATAAATATTACTTAATTTACCAAATTAAATTAATGTCCGAAATAGCTAAAATAAAAAATTTAAACGCAAAGAGCCTGAACAAATTAACAATTTTAAAGCATATCATAACGATTTTGTTGACAATCGTTCTACAAAATAAATTAATAAAGCGAAATAATAATGACAATTATTTATAGAAAATTAAATTTTTATTAAATTAAAATTAACAACAACTAAAGAAACTTAAACTTCTAATAAAAACCATTACATGATGGTCCTGAGTGATATCACTAAACGATGAATAATGACGCGAAGTATAATATTGATTTTAAAATAAAATGATATTAATTTATGAGAAGCTTAATTGTTCAAACAAAATTTTCTTCAAAGTTTATCTTAAAAATTAATTACTAAATATTGGATTTAGGCTTAAAATTTCTAATATATATTTTTTAATAGTATTTAATAATATTATGTATTTTATCTTTAAATAAATTAAAAAACTTTTTATATAACTGTATATAATTAATTAAAAGTACTGCCGTCGACCAATTGTTGTATGATTAAAAATAATAAAATATTATAATATGCTAAAAGTTAGCTTTTAAATGAATTAAAAATACTGCAAAGAAAATATATTTAAATAAAAATTAGTACATTACTTAAAAATAACAGACAAGAAAAAACTTTTGATAAAATAATAATTTTAAATCAAATATAATTTAAAAAACCCTCTAATTTTGGCAAATATAAAAGAAAATAAAAAACATTCAAAATGAGTTTGGACAAATTTATAGGTTTCATTAACTAACAAAAAAAAAATTTAAAATTCTAAAAGCATCATATTAATGAATTAAGTAATAAAAGGACTCAAATCAGCAAAAAACAATTAATAAATGAAAAATATTAAAAGATAATGGATGAAAATAAAAAATTGAAAAAGAAGTGTGATTCAAAATTATAAGATTCAAAAACAAGCAAAACCAAAAGGCTTTGGTTAAACAAAAAGAGTTCGTTCCAATAAATGAAAAAAACAAAAATATTGGAACAAAATACAAAAATTTTTAATTAATAAATGTGATATAGTCAATGTTATTTTAATCTATTAAATATTTCATTTAAAATCTATTATCTCAAAAATATGTTTTTAATAAAGAATTATCAAATTTAGCAATATAAATATTAAATTATCATCTAAATCTTATGATGTTCCAAAACAATCCGCAACAATCGAGGTTTCATTTTTATGGTCAAATTTTCTAGTAAGTAATTCAATGCAATTAAACATCTGCAAATAAAATAATCAAGTCTCCATCATACAAATGACTCGGCGAAAATATATTTCAAAAGAAAACAAATACAAAATAATTATTTATTAATTGAGACTAAATTGTTTGAGGTTTTAATATACAATTAATAAATTATAGCCTTAATTAACATCAGAATAAATGAGAAATAGTTTAATAAATAAAGGGAATATTATTTTATTAGAAAATTAGCCAAAAATTGACGAAATGAATAAAAGAAAAAAAATAAATACATAAAAATTTTCGTAAACCACATTCCAAATAATGAGATTTGGATTGCGATAGTAAGTTAAATTTACACATAAAGAAATTAAATTAAATTTTATTATAAACAAAAATATAAATAATTTTATAGAATTAACCTTTATAAATTAATATCAAAGAAAATCTTTGCAATAAAAATAAAACACTAAAATTACTTAATTTACTTCAAATATTAATTTTTTATTATCCAAACTGAATCGCACGCCGCTTTTTAGGTAACATCTATTATTCCATGCTAGATATTATATGCAAATATGAAGACAAATAAATAAATTATAATGATTTACTAAATTACAAAAAAATTAATTGATATCCTTAAGACTTGCATAAAGGAGTATGTTTTCATATTATAACTAATAACTTTTTAATCATATAAAATAAATTTTTTTTACAGCTATTCTCAAAAAGAATTACTAAAATAATTAAAAAATTAAATTAAAAATGCAAAAAATGACCTAAAAATTCAAAAATATTTACTAATACCATAAATAATTAGAAATCACATTTATCCGTATATATAGGCAATTAATGCCGCTGTTATTTGCGATTAAACGAATTTCAGGACTTAAAAATAATAATTTTTAAATGAAACCTAAAAATGTTAATTGATTTATTTTGTTTAACAAGTAAATAATTTAAATATCACCATTAAAAACGAACCAATAAGGAATTGAATGATTATTATTACATCATTAATTTATATTCTACTGATGCCGAGATTGTACATTCTTTAATAGGCACAATAAATTAAGTTAATTTAAAATATTTTTAAAAAGTTATGAAGAAGCATTATCCGAATATAACGAATCCCAAGATCCAATAACAATCACTTTTATTTAAAAAGATGAAACATGAATTTTTTAAATAAATATTTTCAAAAAAAAGTCATGTTTAAATAATAATGAAAACATAAAAAATTTATTAAATTATTAGAGAGAAACTAATAATTCTTCTTAAAAATAGTTAAATATTTTATAAGAGAAATCATTTGTTTACACCACACACTTTTTTTTAAGAAAAATACAAAACATTAAAAAAATAAAAAAGAATAACTTGAAAGTTAAAAGAGCCCTCAATTTTAAAAGATTCGACAATAATATGTAATTTTAATGAAATAATTCCAAATAAATAAATAAAATGAGTCATATAAACGAAAACTTATTAATATTAAAAAATATTTGCTTACATATTACATTCTTAGAATTAATCATTACATTAAATAGCAATTAAATCAGCATTGAAACTGAATATAATAAAATTCAAAGACTTTTAGATCATATCCAAAAGCCAATTCTGGAACAAGAGAAGAACAAACTTGTGAATTATAAATTGAAGGGTATTAATATAATTCCAGTTTAATAAAAGAAAAAAATCCATAAAAACTAACACAAAATCTCGATGAAATGATTAAACATTTTATTTTATTGAAATATGAAAAAGATAAGATACAATAAATATGCATAAATTAATAAAAAAAAAAGCTCGACGCAATCTGACAGGTGCTCATGTGATTCGCATTAATGAATGACTTTTTGGTAATTAAAAAAGAAATGTAAAGGAAAATTATTAATTTAAGAGCTTAATAAAATGGAATCCTTAGATTTAAAAAATTAATATTACTTTAATAAATTACTGAAAATGATACAAATAAAATAAATTCTTACACGATAGGAAAAAATTTCAAAAGTTGTAAAGATAAGGACAAAAATAAGCAAGCATTAAATTTCTTTCTTTTTAATGAGTGATAAATTAATATTTTCAAAGTACAAACCAGGGCTGGGACAACTCTCGACTCTCGCCATTTTTTGGACTCTCGCCTCTCGTTTTTTAGGACGAGTGGCGAGCGATGAAAATACAACAGTAAAAATGGAATATTGAGTAGTCAGAAAAATATTAAAATTTACGCGAAAAAAATTTAATCATTTTTTGAAAAAGTCTGTTAACAAATCTCCTCAAAATTTCATAAAATTTTCCCGCGGCGCTTATCAACACCGCTGAACCCTGCCCCCAATGTCCCAAAAAGTGTTTCTCTTGTAAAATTCCCGGTTGGTCCCGGGTTTTTCGTGGTCCCGGATTCTCGGAAGAAAATCGAGGCCCCGGTCCCTGTCCCGACTTTTCTGGTCCCGATAAGTCCCGTTCCCGGTTTTTGTCAAAATTCCCGGTCCCGTGTAACTCTAGAATTTAACCTAATATTCTTTGAAAATTTAAGCATTTTTGATACAAATTCTGATGAATTCGAACGATGTCTTAAGCACAATAGTTGCATAAAAAAATAATATTATTACATAATTTATTGTGTAAGAATCTAATTCCGTTGTTCAATGTATATTAAGTAATTATGTTTCTTCTATATATAATATTTGTGTTTCTCATATAATTATACTATACTGCCATGCTTTATATTATTAATTCGCCTTTTTGTAACGTTTGACTTTAAATCTAATACACGTGTGAAGAAAGATTTCAATTTATTTCTAAATTAATTATTAATTTAAATTTTATTTAAAAATAATTTAAAATTTCATTTACATTTTACATATTAATATTTAAAATATAAACAAAAATTATCCCCTAGCACACACTTGAACGCAGAGCCAACTTGACTTTTAATTATACAAAAGAATTTTTATAGAATGTTTTTGTTTTAACTTGCATTAATTATTTCATCACTTTAGTAATACATTACTTACTTTTATCAATTTAGATAAAAGTTTTCAAAAATCAGGCTTTGTAATATATGTTGCTAAAAATTATATTAATCTATTGCAATTCCCTATTGATACATTGTATTAGAATTGTTTTTTCTGTGATTAATTTATTTATTTCAAACGTGTAAACTTTATAAAATAAAAGGCGAAAAATTACATTGCTATTATAATACATATTTATTTAAAATAAGCATTCATTTTTCTTTTTCTTTGTTAAATTATATTAAACCATTTCAAAATATTATTTATATTTTCATTTATAAATTTATTTTGACTTTTATTTATTAATTTGATAATTGATTTTAATTATTTACTGACAATTTTTACAATTTATAAAACAAAAATTATTATGCTTCCGTGAAAAATGATGTTGAGGCCATTTTTAATATCTGATGTAGTCTGTTTTTATCAATTTATTTATTTATTGCTTTTGTTTGATATGTTTTTAAGTTTTAAGCTTCTCATTTCTTAAACCAAATCACTTGCGAACTCAAATATTTCTTTTTGTATTCTTATTTAGTTTTCTTTATTTTCTAGTTTGGAGCTCCAATTAAATGTTTCGGTAAACTCCAATTTAAATTTGATTGGTGTTAACATTATAATTAATTTTTTAATGCAATAAATGTCCTTTTATTAAGAGATTCTTACAATGATTACATTAAGCTCATAATAATTAATAATGTTTGCTCGTGGCGCCAACCGCTCTGTCATATATATTTAAAAAAGTTGATAAAAACTTACTTTAATATATTGCTGTCACTCATAATCTCTCTCTCTCCCTCTCTCTCTCTCACTCTCTCTCTCTCTATTTCTATTACCTTTCATCTCTTCCCTTTTCCTTATTTATCTTTCTTCCTCCCTCTCTATCTCTCCATTTCCTTTATTCTTCTCTCCTTATCTTCTCTCCCTTTCCTTTACACTCTTCTATCACTCCTCACTTTATCTTCCTTTCTTCTTTCCTGTTCTCTCTTTTTCCCTTTCTCTCTCTCGCTCTCTCTCTCGCTCTCTTTTTCTCTCTCTTTCTTTCTCTCTCCCTTCTCTCCTTCTTTCTCTGCTCTCTTTCTCTCCCAGCCTCTCACCTATCTCTCTATCTCTCTCTCTCCATTCTCTCTCTCTCTCTCTTTCTGCTCTCTCTCCCAGCCTCTCACCTCCTTTTCTTTCTATCTCCCTCTCTCTCTTTCTCTCTCTCCATCTTAATATCTTTCTCTCTCTCTCTCTTTCTCTCTCTCCATCTTAATCTCTTTCTCTCTCTTTCGGTTGAACTTTTGAGTAGTCAGAAAAATATTAAAATTTACGCGAAAAAAATTAATCATTTTTTGAAAAATTCTGTTAAAAAATCTCACTCAAAATTTCATAAAATTTTCCCGCGGCGCTTATCAACACCGCTGAACCCTGCCCTCAATGTCCCAAAAAGTCTTTCTCTTGAAAATTCTTTTAATTATGCAAAAAATACTTTTCCTCTCCAAAAAAAGTAATTAATATTATAATTTTTTGGTGTCTCATTACTTTTTGTATTATCTAAATCTAAAAAAAATTTCAACGGAAAATAAACCGGATTTTCCAACCAATAAATAAACGCATTTTTAAATAAATGCAATTGATAATTTGTAAAATGCTAATAAAACGACTGAGTAAAATCTGTATTGCATTTATTTTAATAGAATTTCTTACTAAACAAACAAATTTACCTAAAATGAATTGGAATTGTATACATGTCTCATTTGAGATAAAGCAAGGTAATTGTAACAATTTAAATATTAAAAAATTTAATATCGAAGTAAATAAATAACGTTTTAATATGAAATAAACAACTACTAGTAAAAAAAAATGATAACATCTTTCTTGAAGAACAATAATAAATAAAACTGAAATAAAAACTTAAATAAAATAGAGTTAAAAAACATAATATATATATAATATTGTTTCTCCTTATTCCTTTATAGTGAGTTTTGATTTGGTAAAAAAAATATTTTTTAACTTTATATGGTATTTGTTAGTTTCTTTTCAAATTCGTTTTTTTTCTTGCCATTCGGCGATATATTATTGGTATATTGCGCAAATGAGTATAATTAAGTCATGTTTTTTCAAAATTTAAAAATAGGAAGGTTAACTTTTTATTTAAGATTTTAAGACAAATTATATCAAGACTTAAAATATGGCAAAATTATTTTCATAATGGTATTGAAATATTTCAAAAAATTTTTTTTATCATTTTGATATTATTCAGTGATTTTTAGTGATAACAAAATAAATATAATTAATAAACATCTATTTTTGAGTTATATGGCAAATTAATTTCTATTTTGTCTTTGAACTTATATTGCGAAGGTTTTAATACTTGGGAAAGCTGCGTTTGTATAATTAAAGCTTAACAGCAAAAAGTAGTACCTTTTGCTAATCATCCATCATCAAATGTTGAATTAAGTTTGAACTAACTCTCTGAAAACTTTAATTTATATTTATTAATAATTTATTAGATACTTGAATAAAATAAATTTTTAAATGAATAAAAAAAACAAAGAGTAAATTTTTGAAAAAAAAATATAATTTATACACAAATTTTGCCGATATATTATTGGTATATTGCGCAAATGAGTATAATTAAGTCATGTTTTTTCAAAATTTAAAAATAGGAAGGTTAACTTTTTATTTAAGATTTTAAGACAATTATATCAAGACTTAAAATATGGCAAAATTATTTTCATAATGGTATTGAAATATTTCAAAAATTTTTTTTATCATTTTGATATTATTCAGTGATTTTTAGTGATAACAAAATAAATATAATTAATAAACATCTATTTTTGAGTTATATGGCAAATTAATTTCTATTTTGTCTTTGAACTTATATTGCGAAGGTTTTAATACTTGGGAAAGCTGCGTTTGTATAATTAAAGCTTAACAGCAAAAAGTAGTACCTTTTGCTAATCATCCATCATCAAATGTTGAATTAAGTTTGAACTAACTCTCTGAAAACTTTAATTTATATTTATTAATAATTTATTAGATACTTGAATAAAATAAATTTTTAAATGAATAAAAAAAACAAAGAGTAAATTTTTGAAAAAAAAAATATAATTTATACACAAATTTTGCCGATATATTATTGGTATATTGCGCAAATGAGTATAATTAAGTCATGTTTTTTTAAAATTTAAAAATAGGAAGGTTAACTTTTTATTTAAGATTTTAAGACAAATTATATCAAGACTTAAAATATGGCAAAATTATTTTCATAATGCTATTGAAATATTTCAAAAATTTTTTTTATCATTTTGATATTATTCAGTGATTTTTAGTGATAACAAAATAAATATAATTAATAAACATCTATTTTTGAGTTATATGGCAAATTAATTTCTATTTTGTCTTTGAACTTATATTGCGAAGGTTTTAATACTTGGGAAAGCTGCGTTTGTATAATTAAAGCTTAAAAGCAAAAAGTAGTACCTTTTGCTAATCATCCATCATCAAATGTTGAATTAAGTTTGAACTAACTCTCTGAAAACTTTAATTTATATTTATTAATAATTTATTAGATACTTGAATAAAATAAATTTTTAAATGAATAAAAAAAACAAAGAGTAAATTTTTGAAAAAAAAAATATAATTTATACACAAATTTTGCCGATATATTATTGGTATATTGCGCAAATGAGTATAATTAAGTCATGTTTTTTCAAAATTTAAAAATAGGAAGGTTAACTTTTTATTTAAGATTTTAAGACAAATTATATCAAGACTTAAAATATGGCAAAATTATTTTCATAATGGTATTGAAATATTTCAAAATTTTTTTTATCATTTTGATATTATTCAGTGATTTTTAGTGATAACAAAATAAATATAATTAATAAACATCTATTTTTGAGTTATATGGCAAATTAATTTCTATTTTGTCTTTGAACTTATATTGCGAAGGTTTTAATATTTGGGAAAGCTGCTTTTGTATAATTAAAGCTTAAAAGCAAAAAGTAGTACCTTTTGCTAATCATCCATCATCAAATGTTGAATTAAGTTTGAACTAACTCTCTGAAAACTTTAATTTATATTTATTAATAATTTATTAGATACTTGAATAAAATAAATTTTTAAATGAATAAAAAAAACAAAGAGTAAATTTTTGAAAAAAAAAATATAATTTATACACAAATTTTGCCGATATATTATTGGTATATTGCGCAAATGAGTATAATTAAGTCATGTTTTTTCAAAATTTAAAAATAGGAAGGTTAACTTTTTATTTAAGATTTTAAGACAATTATATCAAGACTTAAAATATGGCAAAATTATTTTCATAATGGTATTGAAATATTTCAAAATTTTTTTTATCATTTTGATATTATTCAGTGATTTTTAGTGATAACAAAATAAATATAATTAATAAACATCTATTTTTGAGTTATATGGCAAATTAATTTCTATTTTGTCTTTGAACTTATATTGCGAAGGTTTTAATATTTGGGAAAGCTGCTTTTGTATAATTAAAGCTTAAAAGCAAAAAGTAGTACCTTTTGCTAATCATCCATCATCAAATGTTGAATTAAGTTTGAACTAACTCTCTGAAAACTTTAATTTATATTTATTAATAATTTATTAGATACTTGAATAAAATAAATTTTTAAATGAATAAAAAAAACAAAGAGTAAATTTTTGAAAAAAAAATATAATTTATACACGAATTTTGCTCATGAAAAATTCTGCAAAGTATGAAAAGATTGATAATCATTTGTTTGGTATTAAATTAGTAAGCTAGTTTTAAAATAAAAATAAAAGAAAAAATTCAGTAAAATTTATTTATGATAAACTAATAAGATTATATTTATTTAATATTTAACAATTTAATTAGTCAAATGTGTTAACTGAAATGAATATACAAAAAATAAAAAATTAAATAAAAAATTTTTAAATGACAAAAATTATTGGAAGTGTTGATAGACAGATTATTAATGATTTAAATAGCAACAATCTCAAAAGAAACTCCAAACATGGTCCTAGTGGTCAATTTAATAAATAACTTTTCAAGCATTTTTTGTAATTATTCACTTA
The DNA here is from genome assembly GCA_023374025.1 of Heterodera schachtii. Lineage (NCBI taxonomy): Eukaryota > Metazoa > Nematoda > Chromadorea > Rhabditida > Heteroderidae > Heterodera > Heterodera schachtii. The sequence continues at coordinate 37,443 of SIJG01000275.1, forward strand.
AAAATTTCTTAGACACTAATTTATGCATTTTTTGCAAAGAATTTAAATATATGTTTTCCTAAAAATATACAAATTAATTCATTTTATAGCGTGTCTTCGTCGATGAGCCAGAGAGGGCTCATTTAGCAAGAGGTTTAAGCTGTAAACATAAAATTAAAGATCGCATAAAATTTTTTGATAAATGATCAAGTTCAAAGGAAAAGACTGCCGCTGTAATTTAAATAAAAAGAATTTCATGCCCAAAAAGAGATCTAAAAAGTCACACTTAATTATTGCTTAAATGAAAGCATAAAATTATTAAGCATAAAAATTTACTATAAAAGACTGTATTGAATGAAAGTTTATTTTATTTTTTATTTTCTCTAAAGGCAACCACAAAAATAGCTACAAAAGATGATAAAATATTTTTTTAAAAAATCCATTTTTATAAAATGTACAAAACCAAAAATAACATAAATAAATGTACCTAAAAAAGACATTATTTCATGAAAATCCATCTAATTATCTAACAAAGAAAATAGATGTTTATTTTAATTTAACTTTGAGAAGAATTTTTTATTATTTTTATGAAAAAATAATTTTAAATTATTAATTATCAAATAAATAATAAAATTTAATAATAAAACTTAATCATAATATTCAGGGTACGAATAATCCCCAAAACACAAAAATGTGTTCATTTAATAAATAAAAAATCAACAAATTTAACAAATTTATTGCATAATGAATTGAAAACAGAAATAACTATTTATAAAATATTGATATCTTATATCAACTAATATTTGCAAGCAGTTATTATATTTAAACTATATTGGAATAAGAAATTATTAAAAGATTAAAATACCCAGTTGATCATTTAAACATTTAAGATGAAATATATTTACAAATAACAGCATTAAAAATATTTGTTTGATCGCGTTGAATTTAAATGATAATCTAATTGAATAAATATTTGATTTAATTATGATGTATGACATCATGAAAGCAGAGATAAACGGTAAAATGGACCTTATTTGACTGGCATAAATCGGATAATTAATAGCAAAAACTTCCACACCTTCAAATATAAATATTTATATTAAATTGAACATAATTTTATTAAATTTATAATATCAATTTTAGTTAATAAAATGAACTCTCTTCTGAGAAGATATAAGATAAAAATTAATTATTTGAAATACCAAGCTTGCCAATATTATAAAATATAATGATATATATCACTCATAAAATTATTAAAAAATATATAAATCAAATTTATCAACTTATTCTATAGCGAAGTAATAATTAATTTTAAAAAAGAAATAAACAAAACTAATAATAACCAAAGAAACGCTGGCTCGTTTACACCAGAAAATTATATTTAAAAAAATTTCAATTATAATATTTATTAAACATTTTAAAAAAGGATAAATTGCAAAAAATAGGTTTCTTCGAGTTTTATTGATTAATTTATTTTTTAAAAATTAAATAAATTAAAACGAATTATTTCAACAATAAGTATATAATATACCTGTGAAGTTTTTTTCTTTCCACTATTAGTTATTTAATAGAAATTCTTTATTAAAATAAATGAAGAAACATCCGACAGTCATATTTTTCAATTAATTCAATGATTTTTTACTATTTCAATTAAAATGTTTGTTTTTATTTAATGATCAATGACAATTTAGGATTTTAAGTGTCCATAAAATCACAAAATAAAAAAAAATCGGTATCAATATTAGCTTTTTATTACTTCATTTAAAATAATTTTCTTTAATGATTCCTCGGATATGGCATTTTATAGTGATCCCTTGGTTTATGGCTCTTTGAATAAAAATAAAAATTGGATATCAATTAATTTTTTGCATAATTTACTATGTAGATAACTTTATTACCTTTTAAGAAATCTCTTTTTATTATTAAATTTAAATGTTAATTAAAAAAAATTTTTTTATAATTTTTAAATTAATTTTTTCCACATATTATCGCAAATTTTACACGTTTACGATATTATCCAAGTAAACATGCGAAGATCTGTTACTATAGGTTTCCTATCTTTATTGAAAATGGTTTTAACATTTTGTAAATATTAGTTTTTATTTTAATTAATTAATTTGTCTTTTTTAGTTCGAGTATTTTGGGGCATTAGTCATGTATTGAGCTAATAATCTTAATTTTAGTAAAATTTTAATATATTACAATTACTTGTGACTGATTTTTATATTCGGTTTTGTCGTTGACTAAAATAATAGAAAATTTACATTTTGAAAATTGTCAATAACGTTTTAACATTAATTGCAACTTTTACCGTCTATATATTTAGATTCAATTTGTTAAATTAATTTGTATTTTTTCAAGCATGAATAACAATAATATTATTTTTCAAATGTTATAAAAAAAAATTTTTTTTTTAAAAGATAAACCTTTCCTTACGTTTAATAGTTAATTTAGTTTTTTTTCTTTTTCTCTTGTTTGCAACTGACGCTGCTTTCTCCATGTCAAACAAAGTGTTTCATTTTTTATAATTTTAAATTATAAATTTAGGTCGGCTATATCTCTTTTCAAAATAATTATTTTGTTATTTTAGCTTTGTAAGCATCTATTTCTGTTGCTCAATGTATAATTAATAATTATTTTTATGGTTTATTCAATTTTTAATTATTTTTCAACCTTCATTTGAGTAAAAGGACCTTTTGTTTAAAAATTAAAAATCTGACGCTAATTATCAATTAAAAAGTATTATAGAGATTTTAACCGGATTTGAAAAACAAAAAATAAAAAAAGGAGTAGATTTTCATCAAATGGCTTTGTTTAATAATTTTTATAACAAAACAAAATTATTGATAAAAAATTATTTCATGTAGAAACTATTCCAAAAAATGCTTTGAAACTTTAAAAAGATTTAATAAATTAATTTACACATGGTAAAGTTTAAAAAAATCACATAGATAAGTTCAGGTATATATATAAAATCTAATAGAAAAATTTCAATAATAGTTATTTAAATGATAATTAACAATTCTAATAGTTCAAATCATTAGGAATCTAAAATATAAGAAAAACAATAGTAAACTCTTGTTTCTGAATTCTGTTTTGAAGGCAAAGAAGTGGTCATAAATTTGATTAAAAATTTCACACATTTTAGTTCCAAAAAAGGTTTAATAATTGATTTTTCATAAAGTTCTCCTATGTCACATTAATTCCTCAAAAAAATAAACTTTATTTATATGTTACAACACAAAAAACATCATATAGAAAAATATAAAACGAGTAGTGAATCAATTTGACAATATATCAATTTATTCCGAACTAAAATATTTTTACTAGAATTTCCATGATATAAAAAATTGAGAAATATAATTAATAAAAAATTAAACAAGAAATGCCCCTATTTCCCGCACCAAAAATTACCGTATGACACAAAATACAGAAGAAGAGGGGTGGGTTTTTTAATTTAATAAATATATTGTATTTGATACTTCCCGATATATTACAAAAAAAGGAATTTGTCTAATTTTGAAAATAAAATAATTTTGTTTCCCGCACTAAAAAATTACCGTATGACAAAAAATTTTGATTGCTTCTGAGAAAAGTGTGAGTTCTTTAATCAAAAAATTTGCAAATTATGCATTTCTTGAGAAAATTTTGGATTTAAAAATTAAAATTTTCAAAGAAAATACTAGAAGTAAGTGTAACCTCTTTTGTAACAGCAAGCTCGTGAATTAAAAATTTTGCTCAATTTTTGGGCGAAAATTATTTCACTATTCGTCATTATTTCAGACTTTTCGCCAATATTTTTTGAGTTTTTATCATTAAAAATATAAATTGTGGGTATTATTCTATATTTATTCATGTGTATATGTTTTATTTTCTTTAATATTTTTCATTATTTAATTCTGTTTTAAAATTTTATGACTTTCTTCACCGAGGCAAGTTCAAATGGAAAGGATTAAGGGGGAAAGCAAAATCTAATTAAATAGCTGGAAGAATTTTAATCAAAATATCAAATTTACAAAGTTTTTCGCTATTTATGTATTGCATTCAATTATACTTTTTTATTTTTAAATACATTTGTTAATTTAACAAAATAAACTGCTAGATATTCTTTGATAATAATGAAAATTGCTTTTTTATTTAAATTTTTTTCAAAATAATTAAACTTTATATTTTAATTTTTAGACTTGTTTTTATTTATGTCGGTGTTTTCTTTATATTTAATTTCTACTTAAATAAAAAGGTCATCAGAAGGGCAAAACCACTTGCTCTGACGACTGTTCAGATAAATAATAATTTTCTTCATTTAAAAGGAATAATTTTTTTGTTAATTTTTATCAGGAAGCCTGTCCGATCATTCGTTTTTGAATTCCGGTGTTTATAAATTCATTAAATTTTGCTTTTCAGAAAACATTTTATAAGCAGGCACTGTAAATTAGTAATTTTTGTATAAAACATAGATTCTTGAATTTAAATTTGTTCATTCACCCATTTATTTAATCATAATTTCAAGAAGAAATAAAAAATCATGTTGTTAATAGCAATACGCAAAAAAATTTTAAACCTAAAAAGTTTTATAAAAATTAATAATAAAAAAAATAAAATACTTTTGGTAAAAAATAAAATATTTCATAAATAAAATTAAAATTTTTTTGGAAAAGTGGAAAATTATACGTCAACTAAAAAGTATGATTAAAATATTTATTAAAAATCACAAAGAAAAATTATTGTTTCTTTTACTTGTATACTAGGAAAATGCTCATCGTTAATTTCGCTAAAATAGCTACTCTTTAAAAGGTACGTTACAATAAACTAAATTTTCCAAATTCAGCAAAATTAAAAATTATGAATGGTTATACACAATTCGCTCAGTACATCATTTATACCCACTTGAAACGCAAGAAGAAATAATTTAAAGACATGCGCCCCTCCCACAACATCTGTAAACTTATACTAATTTTTATTTATGTTTCCAGAATTTCTGTGTAATTATGAAATATTAATAATAATAATAATAATAATAATAATAACAACGTAAAATAACTATATTTGTCTTTTGTTCTGTGCAAAGGTAAAAAAAAAAAAAAAGATTGATAATTAAAAATGGCATTTAAAGGTGCAAAAAAGTGTAACACCTATTAATCTTAAACAGAAATTTTTATTTAATTAACAATAATTAACAAAACATTTTAAAGTATTAATAGATGCAATATAAATTATTATTTATAGAAAAGCACATAATATATAATATCGCTTATTGCATTATCATAGTGAAACTACCTATAATATTAAAGAAATAAAATTAACAAATAATTTTTTTTTAATTCTCTTGTTTCATTATAAATTATGATTTAGACTTATTCATAGTGGTATTCGATGTTTTTGAGGTATTCAGATATTATGTTCTGCATGATAAAAAACTAAATACCTATTAAAAGAAAGCATTAATTATTTAATTTAATTATTTAATATAATTAAATATAAGGTTATTTTATTTTTTTAAATTAATTTTATTCAAAGCAAACAGCCTCTTGCTTTTAGTTTAATATTTATTCTTTTACAATAATAGTATGAGAATTGTATATATAAATGAAATAATAATTAGAGAAATAAATCTAGTAATTTTTAT
>SIJG01000276.1:0-40901 GCA_023374025.1 Heterodera schachtii
CTCAAAGATTGAATTCTTAATTAATTGCTTATTTTTAAAATTAAAAAAATACAACAAAAAATATAATTTGAGCACAAAAAATCATTATATAATCCAACTACCCAAACGCAAACCTAATTGACAAGCCGAGCATTTATAAAACAAACAATCATAATTAAAATAAATTAAAGTATTTAAAAGAAAGCATAATTAAAATAAATTTAATTATTAAAACAACTCATAATTAAGTTAATAATGTTTAAATAAATATAAATATCACTGCCAAATTTAATTCTTTTATTTGCGCAAAATTCAAAGTGATAGGAATTTTTACTGTCAATAAATATTCTGATAATTTTCATGAATAAATTCATAATCATAAAAATTATGAAGATTTATAATAAATTAAAATTAAGTTAAGGAAATTTAGTTAATAATTATAAATTGGAAACAAATACATTTTTTCTGCCGAGATTTCGCATTAATAAAAAAGTTTACAAATCGTAAGACAGATACTCTTGGTTATTATTGGCTTAATGCGCTATAATTAAATGTTATAAAATATTTTATTAAAAAAAGATATTCCAAATATAAAATAATTACAAAAATATTTATGTTTTAATAAAGGCAAATGGCCCGCGCACATCACTAGGACCCGCAAATAAATAAACATAAATAATATTTTGAAAATAAATACTTGTAAACTACACATATTCTTGGTTTATATAATTACCTTATTTAATTAATGTTAATCGATGTTGCTCATAAACTAAATATATTATGTTAAAATTATTTCGCGAAAAGAATGAATTTGAATGTAAAAAAGTTAATTAAAATAAAATTAATACACTACAAAGTCTCAAACGGATGAGCAAAAAAAAATGAAATAATAAAAAAATATTTATTATTTTGTTTAAAATAATTAATTTATGACAAATGGAAAATGAAAAAAACATATTAAAAATAATTATTCAGAACAATAAAACATTTATTTTTAAATTAACCAATTCGAAAAAAATATTCAAGAAAATCTAATGATCATTTATTGGGCGAAGGCTTATCAAAAAAGGAATTGGCGGGGCAATTAAAATTTAATTAGATCTTAATGAATAGAAAAACCCAATTGAATTAACCGATAAAAATTATCAAAAGAAAAATATTAGTTTCAAAATAAATTATTTAAGCAAAATGAAAAAGTCGGACGGAATAAGAAAATTAAATAAATATATGCTAAAATTAAAATAAAATTAACAAAATTACAGAGCCAAAAATAACGGAAAATAAAAACAATAACTAATTCCAAATATTTTTAAAATAATTATCTAAATAATCTCTGGTTTTAGTTCAAATCAATAATTTTGAAAAAAAAATTACAAAGAAGCAGGCAAGAAGACGCTCTACATGAGACAGCAAGAAAACATGAGTTTAAAGATTAATTTAAAAAAGTGATATTCCAATTATAAAAATAATTAACAAAACTTTAATATTTATTTTAATGAATGTGGAAATATTTTTAAATATGAATAAAAATGTAAAAAACGGGCTAAAACAATTTCCAGGAGAATGAATTCTTAAATAATTTCAAATTCGCTACAAAAGAAATTTAGAAAAATACAGTAAAAAAAAACCATAAGATAAATGCAAGAAAACAAAGAAAATGTGCTTGCTTGGTCATTTTATAAAATCCGCTAATTGGGGCAAATTCAAGAATTATGAATGTTAACATTTTAATTTTTTTTTTTTGAGAAAATATTCGTGTATCTTAAGGAAATCGTGCATTTTACAGTAGAAATGATCAATGTCTAAGCGGGCATAAGTCGATGACTCACCCTTCAAAGGGTAATTTGTTAGAAAAATTTGTTCTCTTTACAGGGTGCGGCATAAGTTCTGCAACCTGCCGTTCCTTGGAAAATTCCTGTTTAAAATAAAAAGAAAATCATATAACTTGGCAATTTTATTTAATATGATCTTAGTTATTAGAAAATTATATCAAAAGTCCAAAGTAACCATTATGGGCTGAGATACATGCGTCCAAACGCTTCCGAATATTAACCCAAATGTCCGTACCCTCTTTTTTCGGCAATTTCGTCTCAGGTCTAAGAAATTTTTACCATCAAGCGCCATTGTAACAGCCTAAATCACTGTTAATTGTTCCGACAGAAGGTGTACACTATAAAAAAACACTAAAAGGAGCCATTTCCACCAGTCCGTGATGTTTGGGGCGGCATTTGTGCCATCGGCAAAACTCAACTGGTGATAAAAAAAAAAACATCAAGATAAACTCGGCAGTCGATCAGAACACCTTCCTAAGGGACTCCTTGGGCATAAGGGCACATTAGAAAAAACAATTTGTCCTTCAACAGGATTGGGCACCGGTGCACGGGTCGAGAACAGCAATTCAGGGGAGTGAAAATCTGTTTCCTGGGTTTTGGTGCCAAGACATTTGGCCCTCAAATTTGCCGAATTTCAATTCACTTGACATTTCCACTTGGTCATTTATGGACCAGAACCTGAACAAGCGATTCGCATCAAATTAGGCGCTGAAAGAGGCTTTTCATCGTGCCTGGGACGAAATTGCCGAAAAAATAGGTGCGGACATTTTGGTTAATTTTCGGAAGCGTTTGGACGCATGTATCTCAGCCCATAGTGGCTACTTTGGACTTTTGATGTAATTTTCTAATAAATAAGATCCTATTAAATGAAATTGCCAAGTTAAAATATTTTTTCCAAATTTCTAGGATTTTTCGACTGTTTACAGGAATGGAAAGTAATTATAAACATATGACCATTATTGTACAAATTTTAAAAGATTTTCAATAGGTTAATTTACAAAAATCGGAAAATATTTTGTAAAATAAAATAAAATAATATTAATTATTTATTTAAAATCAGCCTGTGTAGAATAATGTAAAAGCGTTCATTAGAATTTTTTTGGAAGGAAAAATATGTCTAATTTTGTAAATTTATCAAAATAATGAAAAAGTAAATAAAATTAATTATAAAAAAAAAGAAAGAATATTTTAACTAATGGCTTTATTATTATAGAAAAATGAATATAAAAGAAAGCAAATTTTATTTATTGCATAAAGTTATTAAAAGTTTTAAAATATCGAATTTTGCCACTCCTTCGCCTAGCCAAAGATTTATTTTGAAAATATTCTCCCAAAATTTGTCCAATTGATTATGGCCAACTTCTTTTTTTCTTTCTTAATAAGAAGAAGAGGGCCAATTAATTAATTTTTTTTCAATAAACTTGCAGATTTTTTAGACGGCAAAATGATAAAAGAATCATAAAAATTATATATTCATATATTATTTTAAATTATCAAAAATGAAATACAATAATAATGGAGAAAACTTTTTAAAAATTATACAACAAAAATGAATAAATAAATCATGGCATTAAATTTTATAATAATATCAAATTATAGAGATCTAACTATTTATACATTTATATGGTGAATAATTCAAAGGAAATAATAATAAAAACATAAAAAATGCAAAAAAAGTGAGACAGAAAATAAAGTTTTAAGGATAATTTTTATTAAATAAATAAAAATGATAACTTTCAACCATTCCAAGAGAAACAAATTAAATTGAAAAAAAAACTTAAAAATTAATGAAAATTTAAATCAACGCAAATAATCCATAAATAAAAAACAATTTTAGCTTTATATAATAAATTATAAAATATAATTAACAATTAAAAAACTCATAAAATGACGACCATGGCGGCGACCATGGAGGAAAGAGTAGTCAAGAGTATAATGTAATCGGCACTAAATATAATAATATTTTCATAAAAATGTATAAATATAATTAATGAAAGAAATTTATTTAATTTATTCTGTTTTTTTTTGAAGCGAATTAATACAAACAATAAATTAAATAATTTATTGAACTTAATATATGATATAATTTAGATAAATATTATATAAAGTAAAATGTTGAAAAAATTAACATTCAAAACAGAATTAACTTCTTTTATAAATTATGATCCATCAAAATTTTTTGTAAATTAATGAAAAATGAATTAACGAATTGAGAGAGAAAATAATTTATATTTTTGAGTAGGGTTAGTCATGGCCGTTTAACCGAACCGAAACCCGGGTTTTTTTTTGCCAAAAAGTTAAATCGAAAACCGGGGGTATCGGTTATAGGTTTTTTTTTAGTTTTAAAAACACACCCCTAAAGATGGCATCTCGATGGGAATTTTATTGACGATTTTTTCAAAGATATAATACATTTTGCAAAAGTTCTTTAAAATAAGATCATGGACAAGACCTGTTAACAATTTGGACTCGAATTTTCAAAATTTCCCGGCGGCGCCTATCGGCATCGCTGGACTCTATTCTTTATTTTACGTCACATATTTTTCAATTTTTTGGTGAGAAAAAATTAATTAAGAATTTAATGGAAAATATTTTCATTACCCATCTAACCAAAAACCGGGGGTATTGGTTAATAACCTGTCGTGGCCTGCCCTAGTTACAATAAAATGAAACATTAATAACGACTAGTAAATATTAATATTGATAAATCGGTAAATGTATTAATTAAAGGCACCATCATCATTGCTTCTTATGCTTCATCGTCTAGAAATGATGAAATAGACGAAACAAAAATACCTAAATTGCCCATTATAAAAATAACATACCTATAATAATATCTGAAAATAAATGTTTGTGTTTTCGTGTTTTGTATTAATGGCCCGTGGAAGAGCCCTAATTTCAAATCTTTTTAAATTGTTCGGATAATCTTCAAAAATTAATTTTAAATATATAAATTTTTATCCATTTTTAAGTGTACAAGAAAATCTTTTGAAAAGTATCGGTCTCGAGTCTCTCTCGGCTCGAAAAAAGTCTCGAGTTTTTTGGGCCTTGGTAATGGTGTTGAGTCTCGGGATTCGATTCTTTTTCTCTAGTTTCGGGATTCGGTCTCGACCATCACTAATTTTGACCCTTTTTGTATTTTTGTTTCAAATAAAATAAATTCTTAAGTCATTAAAAAATTAAAGTAAAAAGGAAATACAAATTTGATGAAGATTGTTCGATATTTATAAAATTGTACAAAATAATTATTAAATAATTTATTATATATATAAATGAGAGCACAGGGGACAATTATCGCATCATCTTATGAAACTTTTTTACCAAATATAAACTAAATTACAATAAACAGAATATTTTAATAAAAGTTGAATAATTTTTAAAATTACTGATATGAAGAAAATAAGCGTATTCAAATGTAATTTATAATTTTAAATAATAGATTAATTTTGGAAAAAAATGTTAATTAATATTAATAGAAAATAATTTTTTAAATCAACAAATTATTGAGATAAAGAAAAATTAAATATCATTCAAATAAAATGTTTATACTTTATTTTGAATTTATTTTAATTGACTTTTGTGCTGTTCGTTAATTGCCCTTCTCCCATTGCTCCGTCGCCCCGCCAACTTTTTCGTTTTCATTTAAAAATTTCCTCCCAAATTGTCCGAATAATTTTGCAATTGCAAAAATAATTATTTAACATCATTTAATTTATTTCTCATGTACTCGGATTCATTATAAACAAAATAATATCCGCCAAAAAATCAAAATAAAAAAGTCATAAAAAATGGAAAGAAGTCATTAAAAAATGAGCCAAAAGTAAAAGAATTCCCAGCCTTAATTATTATTCATCAAAAACAAAAAGAATTATATGAAAAAAATTGAAAAATTATGAAATTATATAAGATTTCTTTCAACTAACAACTGTTTGTGAGACAATCTGCGAGTATGTTTTTTTCACTACAGCTTTCGGCGATTCCGTTTGTGGATTTTTTTCCTTTAAATTAAATTAAGAAAAATAATAATTAAACAATTTTACCATTTTTTGCATTTTCGTGATGTAATGTTGCCAATTTTCTTCAACCAGAATTGTTTTTGAGGAGAAGACTTTTGTGGTAAATTTCGTCAAAACGGCCTTAATTTTAGCAATTTTTGAAGAATAATTTTGTATTTTAGTAATTAATATTAAATTATATTATTATCATTATACTTCAATTACAAATTCTTTTTCCACAAAAAAAACATCTCTCCACGCATTCATTGCGATCCATTCTGGCTCCTTAATAAAAATTTTATTTAAATATTAAGATTTTACAAAATTAAAGCTCTTAATTTTATTTTTATTTATAATTTTTCATTAGTAATCCGTCATAGAAGATTCTAAAAAAACAAAAGAAATAAGCAAAATCAAAATTTAATTAAATTTATAATATAATTTTGATGTGAAAAGAAAATACAAAAATGAACTTAGATGTATTTAGTAAACAATAAAGTGTTGTCAATAAATACAGTATAACTGACTGATTAATTTGATTTACAGATGATGATGTATCAATTAAAATTTTACTTTTCTTTATATTAATTAGTTCTATTCTTTTAATTATGCAAATAAATCAATTTAAAAAAATATAAATATTTTGTAGAAAATTAGGAAAAGAATAATTTATCATTGACAAAAAGCATATTTAAAGTAAATAAAAAATGGAAAATTATTTAATTTATTCTATGAAATGTTAGTAAATTAACAAAATGGAGCAAACAATAATAAATAATACAATACAAAATGATAAAATAAAAAAATTGATAACCCATAAATTTAACACCAATTCACCGCAAATGAAAGAGCGACTCTTCTTCAGCGAGAAATAAAAAAACATAAAAATTATTAGCAAAGAGAAATATAAAAAATGGTATTTATTAATTATTAATTTTGTGCTGAATAAAAAGTAAAAAATTAAATTAATTTATTAAACTTTATTTTACATAAATAAAATGATCAAATTCCAAATATATTTTTTTTATTCTTTATTTAAATGATTTCAATATAAGAACACTTAAAAATAATATTTTACAAACCCTGTAAAATTCGAAAATAAATATAAAATTAAACCACTTTTTAAAAAAGGAGACCAAAAGCAATAGTCAGATACTTTATGTAATAGTGCATGAGTTTAAAAGTAAATAAAATAGAGCTATTACAAATATAAAATAAGCAACAAATCTTAATATATTAAAAGCATATTCGATTATAAATTAATTAAACATTTATTCGAAATAACGTTAATATATGAAATTTTTAATTTATCAGCCAAAATTGCAAAAAATTTTTACATTTTTATAGAGTTTTGAAGAAAATTTTATCCAAAAATAATTTGCAAGCAAGAATTAAAATTTGATTCATGGGATAAAATTTTCAGAAAATAACCACATTTTCAATAAATTTTTTTTATTTTTCTGAATTTATTGGTGCTCTTTAGCCCCCGGAAGGGTTCGAAGAGATTTGCTTTAAAATTTGTAATTTGTGAGTTTTTCAGTGTAGGTAATAATATATTTTAGACCTTGAAATGTTATTTATATTATTCTTGATTATTTTTTTAAAGAATTAACAAAAATTCAAAACTTTTTTATTCTCGTCTTGTATTAATTCATGTTTATTTGTTTGTTTTTTTTTGCTTATTTTACTATATTAAAATTTATTTTGAAATTGTTTCCTTTAAATTATCCTTTTTTTCCAATAAAGAAAAGGTCCACAAAAGGGAAAATCCGCTTACTTTGTGGACAACATAATGTATAAATTAATTGTCCAAAGTAATTCGGATAAAAAAATGAATAATATTTAAAAGAGAGATCACAAGTCACACAATTTATAAGTCAAAGCGGCTCAAATCTATCAAAATTATCGAATCGCTTATTTAACTGTATTTAGTAAAAATTTATATATATATATATATATTTAAAAAAAAATTAATTTTGTTAGTTTAATGAATACTTATTCTATGAGAATTAATAAAAAAAAAACAAAAATCAAAAAAAATATTGAATCTAAATTACCAATTATTTTTTAATTAATTACCTATTTTGGTCGATTTTTATTAAACGCAGAAAATTATGAATATTTCAATGGCAATTTTTAGTGCCAAAAATTTAATTATTTAATTAGCACTTAATTTATATTAAGTAAAATTAATTAAAAAGATAATAGATATTTATAAAAATGGTAAAAATGTAATATCTATTAATTTATGAGCATATAAATTAGGTCATCCTGCTAATTTCGTGGAAAATGCAGCATATCAATTGTCAAGATTAAATAAACGAAACAAAAATATTCATCTTTACACATAATATAATTATATAAATCAGCTAAAAGAATTATTAAAATATACATTTTTTATAATTAACGCCGGAATTTTATTTAAAATTTAAATCATTATCTTCTTAATTTTATATTTAAAATAAAAATTGTACCCGTCGAATGGGCTTTTTTGTTGTTGATTGATAGAAAACAAAAGAATAAATGAATATCTTTTTTAATTTAAAAAATTCTTAATTTTAGCGAATTTTAAGGAAATAATTAAATAAATTAAATTTAAAAACTCAAAATTGTAAATAAATTTAACATCCAAAAATCTATAAATTAGAAATAATTTTAATTTAAAAATTATAAACAAATATTTAAAGAAATATTAATAAAATTTAAATGAAAAACTAATTAAGAACCAATTAATATCTAATTTAAAAATGCTTAAAACAAATAAAAATGATACAAACTACCAAAACCAAAGAAATAGAGGTGCATAGAAAAAAAAAAAACAGAATAACAAGATTAAATTTAAAAAAATAAGTAAATCCAAAAATAAAAGAAAAAAAATAAACGGTAAAAAAATTATTATGCGAATTCATATTAATTGCATATTATATTTTTGTTTTATATTCTAGTGATTATTTAAATAATTATAAAAACGTTCGATATGTTCTTCAATTCTGTTTTTGTTTTCTGTAATTTCTATAAAATCTTTATTGAATTAATAAATTTTATTTTATTTTATTATTGTTTTTTTTGCATTAACAATAAATTAATAATAAATAAAAAAATATATTTACAGAAATAATATTTTTTAAAAATCATCGAAAATTGGAAGACATTATTGTAAAAACAGTGTAATTAAATTCAAATTTAAATGATTATTTATTATATTATAGAAAAATAATGGAACATTCTATAAGTTGAAATTGAGGATAAAGGCAATAGAATCGGCTCCCGGACTTTTCGACAGAAACACAAAAATAATGGACTTTTCGACAGTAAACATAAAACAAATAATTTTTATTAAAATAAATTATATTGCTTGTCAGTTTTAATAAATTTCTTTTAAATGAACATACTATAATATGTATTGCCAAACCATTATTACTAGGGATACGATTTTGTCTTTTTTAGCTAGAAAAATTTCAGAAAAATATTTCTTAAGAATTGGCCCCTAATATTTTCAAAATACACTATTAAGAAGAATGAAAAATTTTCTCAAAAATTCATTCCCAAAATTTATTTGTTTCTTTTATTGGTAAGAATTTTTGATTTTAAAAAATTATCTATCTCAATACTGGTTTGGCTTAATTTTGTTGTTTTGGTGACAATTTTTAAGATTTTACGCCCCTAAATTTGAAACCTAATTACATTTTACTGTCGAAAAGTCCCCTCCTTAAATTAAAAATATTTCTGTCGAAAAGTCCTTTGCTGTCGAAAAGTCCTTCTGTCGAAAAGTCCTCTGTCGAAAAGTCCGGCGCCCATAGAATCAATATCTTCAATTTAAATTTAAATATTAATTCTAGTGAATTTTATAGCGATAATTAAATTTTAAAAGATATATTTTTGTATCTAAAAACCAATATTATGAATGCCTTTAATTTATCATTATAAATAAAAGAAATATTTTGATAAAAAAAAAGAAAATAATTTTATTTATATATTATCCACTATACTATACACAAATAACGGAAAAATCACGAAAATATACAAAAAAATAATTTTGAACAAAGATAAGAACGATAAGTGCATTTTATAGATAATTTATATGTAAAATGGTAAAAATATTTATATATAATTATAGTGATAGCTCGATCATCATTGTCGAAAAAATTACAAAATTAGCACATTCACATAATGCTTCGTTTATCTGATTATTTAATCATAAATTTAAAGAAATATTAAAGCATAAAGCAATTAAAATTCCAGTAATTAGTATCAAAAATCTTCGTTTGAAAGTTGAGTAAAAATTGCAAAATTATAATAAAAAAGCTCTTAATTTTAGCAAATTATAAAGTAATAATAAAATTTAAAAATATAAATTTAATATTCATTGAGTAATTTAATGAAAATTAAAGAAATATAGATATTCTAAAATTAAAATTAAATTAATAAAATTGCAAAGATAAAATTAAATGAAAAATAAAAAACTATAATTATATGCCAAATATTTTTAAATGTCAGACGATATTAAAGAATATATTTTCAATTAATGAAATTCGAAAAAAATAAAACGAAATTACATAATTATTTTTAAAAAGCTATGATAGATGAAGAAGCACTTAAGAGTTAATAATTTTAAATATAAATTAATTCATTTTTAATTATATGGAATCTTTAATAGAGCCCTAATAAATGTGTTTTATAATAGACTACAAAATTCAGTCACTTATTTCATTAATAAGCAACAAAATCTTAATATCTTAAAAGCATATTCGATTCTCAAATTAATTAAACATTTATTTTAATAATGTTAATTTATGAATTTTTTTAATTTGGACCATGAATTTTTTTTATATTATTCTTGGTTGTTTTAAGGAATTTCACAAAAATTCAAAATTTGTTGGAATTTACAGGTCATGTCAATCATTTTTTCAAATTTAATTCTGTTAATCAATAGTATTTGATTCTTTCGTTGATTTAAATATTTTCTAATCCCATCATTAAAAGTGCAGAAATTATTGAGTTTTTAACGCATAAAACAAGGTAAGGAACCCAAAAAATCCTATGGCTGTAAAAATGTAACGGCACTACCGTACCCCCAAAGATGGAAAGCAAAAAAAAATAAATACGAATTTAAATGAATGGTTAATAAATATGGTTGTGGACATAATGATATATATAATTAATGAAAAATTAGACAATAATAATAAATAATTGTTCAATTGTGGCCTAACAATTTAAAAACAAAATCAAAGTAAAAAAAGAAAACGAAAATATTTTAAAAAGTACAAAAAAATGATTTTTTATGAAATTAATGGAAAAGATTAAATATAAAAAACTGGGAACTAATAATAAATAAATAAAATTGTTTTTTCGCTTTTATTTTTTGGTGGGATAAAATTGAAGAAAAATAGAGGCAAAGCAAACATTTGCTTTATCTGGCTATTTTATGGATAATTTCAAGTAATAAATTGATTTAAGATAATAATATGAATTAAAATGAATTTTGTTAAAAACAAAGAAATTTCTTTTATAGCTTTGACAAAATAGCCAAAATTATCATTAATCGCAAAATACTTAATTAAAAACCACATTAAGTGAATAAAGGTAAATCTATTTTTAAAATAATAAATTAAATTTAAAATGATGGAAATAATTTTTAATAACTAATTAAAACATTGTGTCAAAATAATAAAAATAAGGTGAGAAACAAAGAAGGAAAGGAACGGAAGGGAATTAAAATATTGTTCGAGAGATTAAAAACAAATATTTATTTTAATCAAAAATTAAACTGCAAAAATACTGCTTATTTTAATAAAAATAAAAATGGTTAAATTCCAACTTATTTAAATGAAAAAATTGAAATTGAAATAATTATGTTTTTCCATTAAAGAATGCAAATTTGAACATTTTTTTGAAATTTATAGAATTGAAAATATAATAAATTTATACAATATTATATAAAAACAAAAACGTGTATAAAATTATTTATGTTCATATAAATGTCTTCAACACATCTTCAAATACGGAAATACCTCCTCATGATTAAATAAAAGAAGAAAATAGAATATTAAAATTATAAAAAATGAAAAATAAAATTTCAAAATTATAGCAGCAATAAAAATGTAAGCATTAAAATACATAATAAGACATAAAAAAGAATGCAAGAATAAACTATATTTCTTAAAAAATATAATTTGACTGTTAAATGTTTGTATGGGTTCGGGTTTTATAATAAGGTATTCGGGGATGAACCCTAATTTAAACTCTTTTTAAGTTTATTTCAACTTTTTTAATGCTTATATGAAAAATTTTTGAAAAAAAATTTGTCTCGAGAAAAGTTACGAGTTTTTTTTCGTTTTGCTCTTTAGCTTTGAGGTCGAATCTCTTTTCAAGTCTCGAAATTCGGTCTCGAGCATGACTAATATTTGGCAATTTTTCGGTATAAAAATAAAATAAAATGATTATTTGACGGCCGAATTTTTTACATATTTAAAAATATTTTTATTTTTTAACTCCTTAATAAGTCCAAATTTCAGGCCCGCGCATATCACTAGGGTCCGTGTTTTTAGAAAATTTTCTATACGGGACTTAGATTTCCGAAGATTGATAAACATTTTTAGTTTTTGTCAATTTCACAGATTTGTTAAATTAAAAGAATTTTCTGCATTCTCTCCTTAATAAAAAATAATTGAGTAATTAAAACAAATTAATATAATTAATTTTTTTCAAAAAAAACGTCTAAATCCCACATATTTTTCGTTTTAGTAATTATTATTTTTCATTAATGTAATAATATTTTTGATGATCGTCTGTTAAAAAAGTATAAAATATATCATTGCAATTGAAATGCTAGTGAATATTAAAATTGTGAAAATTTTTTACAAAATAAAAATATTTTGAAAAAATAAGATGAAAACCCTTAATTGTTCATCCTGAAATATCTTTATAATATTTTATAATGTTTATACTTTCCTTTTGTTAGTAACCTACTAATATTAAAATTTAGGATATAAATTAAAAACTTGGTCAAACAATTTTAAAGTTGTAGTAAATACATAACAAAATTCAAAGATATAATCTTGTTTTTTAAATGATAAAATTAAAATAAATATTGGTTAAAACATTTATAAAGAATATTTCGATTTGAATTAACATATTTTACATTTAATTGAGTGATTATTAATTTTTTTTTTTTTTGTAATTAAATATTAAAGCAAATTATAATTTAATGTTAAAATTAGAATTTGAATAATTTTTAAAATTAATTGATTGATTAACTTTCTTAATGTAATAATTTGAAAAATAAATATCATTTCAAAATAATAAATAATATTCTCTATGAGAAATACGAATGGTGAATTTAATTATATTATCATTATTTATATTTTTAATTTAATTTTAAATATTAAGACAATGTTGACGACTTTTATTATAGCCAAGAAATTAATTAAAAATCTTTTATTTTTATATGAAATCTAATAAGCCATGTAAACATATAATGGATTTTTGTTTTTATTTCAATGACAAAAAGAATTCAATGTTCCATACTATTTCAGAATAAATTAAATATTAATACCTTTATTAATTTTTTTGATATAATAAATTCTAAAATTAGGTTTTGTTTGTAAGTGTAATCATAAAAAAATTAAACAAATCAAAGCATTGAAGGTCAACAACCAAATCAAAATTTTTATCAAATAATATGGATCTAAAAATCTTCTATTGCTATAAATTTTTGGATAAAAAAATGAACAATTCGAGATAGAGAACAAGAGAATTAAAATATTTTTAAGCCTAAAAACAAAGTATTAAATGAAGTAAAACAAATCATAATTTTCCATCACAAATTCTGGTGCCTAAATAATGTTAGTTATGAATTAACACATTTTACCACAGTTTAGCAAAAAATAAAAAAATACTTAAATAAATTATAAAATATAAAGAAAAACTTAAGGAAAATTAAATAAATAATTTGTAATATTTTAAATTATTCGTCTTTATTTTTATTTTTCGCTATCCGAAAAAATGCCCAAACATGCGCCTTTAGAAGATAAAACACAAATGGTAACAGATCAATGGATAATTTTTAGCTCTCTTAAATTAACAATTTTTTAAATAAAATTGATTTCAATTAAACGAGTTGTAACAAACAACGGAATATTAACTGATTTATCTCTGAAAAGTTAATGATAATGAAAAACTTTAAATTGTTAAATTAAAAAAATATTTATCCTTAAAGCAACATTATAATGTGATGTAAATGTTTAATCATAAACTAATAAAATTCAAAAATGTCAAAAAAAACTATTCATTAAATGAAAATTAGCGTCAAAAGAGAAAATTCATTAATTGATTTATAAGCTTAGATATATTAATAAAATAAATACCAAACGAAATAATATAAATAATTATTTAGATAACTGTGGACTACAGCCTTTAATAAACATAAAATAATATATTTTAAGGTGACACAAATATCTGAAAAAATTAATTCTTACAAATTACAAAAGAAGAATAAAAGAGAAAATAAACAACAAACAACCTAAGAAGTCATGAGTTAATTTAATTAAAATATTTTTTAAAAAATTATCAATAATAATAAAAATAATAATATTTAAATTTAACTATTGTTTTAATTTAATGGGTGGTATGAATTATTTGAAGTTTGGGCAATTTTCATGCATTTAAACAACTTTAAATTTTTTATGACCATGAAAATATGACACTTTTAATTCTTTCTAAATTTAATAAACAATTTCAATTTCTTTATAAATTTAAATAGCTCAAAATTCTCTATATTCTGTTAAATTAAAATATTTATTGAGCTTCAAAAAATTTGGAACAAAATTACTGAAACGAAACTTTTCGAAATTTTTTGGTTACAAAGAATTTTAAAATTACGCATGCTAGTAAAGGTACGTAGGGCTATTGCACCATATATTTTTTTGACTAGTTTGATCTAAGTTATGATTTATTATTATCAATAAAATTAAATTAATAATTAAATTTAAATATTACATTCATTGATGCTTTTGTCAATTGGCTCATCACAAATGCTACAAATTTCTTTCAACAAAAATTCTATTTTTTATTAGCGTTTGAGCAGGGCCAGGCTCCGAACTAGCAATGATAATTAATAATTTTGATTGAAATTGTCAATGATACAACAAAAACTAAAATCAAGAACTCTAAATGAGAATAAAATAAAATATATTTATTTAATTAGTTTATGATATTATAAACTTTTATATGTTTTGAAAATAATAAATTAATTCTCCATTATTTTTTTTAAAAATACATTTAATTAAAACAACTTAAATCTCTGCTTAAATTGGATGAAAATTTTGCATGGAATTAAGTAAAAAATAACAAAACGAAATTATTAATGTATTTATAATTAAAAAGAAAGGAAATAAATGAGAGAGATTTAAAAAAGTAGAAAAAAAAGAAAAAAATTAAATTAAAATTTAAAATCAAATGAAAAAGGATATATCGGAATAAGCTAAAAGAAAATAATTAAAATTTAATTTTTCAAGTGAGTTCGTCGTTTACATATTAATGAAATATTCACATGCACACAATCAAAAAAAGCTATGAATAGAAACATTTCTTTTAATTAAAATATTAAAATGTTAACATATTTATTAGACAATCGAATATTGTAAAGATAATTATAATAATTTGTTATTGAAAATCAATTGTAAAATATTTTTTATTTAATAATTAAAAATTAAAAAAAACTAAAAATTAATATGAATAAAATATAATTCTTTTACTATTGATAAGGTGTCTGCCCCTAACTTTGGCCTCACACTATACAAAATTTTTTCTGATTTTATTAATACATTAAAAAGAGGAATAATAATTATAAGGAATTTAAAAATTAAATACAAAATATATGTGTTTAATGAATGTTCAGATGACGTAGATTAAATCATTTTGAAAACTTCTACCAGTCCGAAGATCAATCGAAAACTGTAAATTAAGTATTTTTAATGTTCAGAAAAAAAGTAATTTCTGGTAAACAGTAAATGAATTTAATTTTTTGATCTGAAAAAATGTTTAAAATATTTGAATTTTTGGCTAATTAAAATGTTTTGGGGTTTTGGTATTTTTTCGCATATATTTTGGACTTTTAAAATTGATTTTGTGTTGAAATAATAGCTTTTTGGAAAATGATCATAATTCTTTGACGAAGTTAGTGCTTTGACGAAAGAATAAATAAATAAAATAATTAATTAATTTATGGTTATATTTTAATAAATTATAATTCCCAAATTTATTTTTTACATTTTATCAACTTTTTAATTAGATTTATTTAATTTATACTCTTATTACTATGGTAAAAATACATCTCTAAGAATAGACGCTAAAATTTTAAAATATACTCGAAAGAAATGAAAGTTTTTGGTTGCTTTATGGAGATAAAATTTTATGATTTTTACCCCTAAATTGAAAGTTGTGGCATTTTTTTTCTTAATTTTTATTTATTAAAAAATATATTGGAAAAGAAAACAATAAATGAATAAACTATATTTGCCATGAGAAATTTATATTGTAGTACTAAATTTTACATATAGCGATTCTTCATAAATTTTAATAAGTGATTCAAAATTTAATTGAAATAAAAAGATATTTTGATGCCATTCTCAATAAAGCATATAAACTTTGTTGTATATAATCTATAAATAAAATTTCACCCAGTAATTTAAAATAAAATGAAGTATTTCTCAGTTATATATACTAAACGATATTTATTAAAAAGGCAAAAGAATTTATTCCTTATTAGAATTTAATGAATTTTTTAAGAATTTTATTTTTATTTATTAAAAAATATAGAGCAAAGATAAAAAAATTTACAAGAAAAGTCATTAAAATTCTGAATAAATTATAAATCATACAATAAAAAGCTCAGGCGATTGATAATTTTATGAAATGATTCTACTTTAATTACTATTTTTTCAATTAGCAATTTAAATTTCTTTTATAAAAATAAATAATGCCTAAAATACAAATAATTAAACTTAATTCAAAAAAAAAGTCAATCACAATTATTAATAAAAGAAACATAAATTTAATTGAAGGAATCTGCTAATCGAAGCAATTCATAGAAATAATAATAATAATTCTAAAGCATAATTTAATTATATGTTTAATAATTTATTGTTTAATAAGAAAAATCATTCTCAGTAATTAAATAATTTAAAAATGACGTTTATAAATATGACGACCAAAAAGACGACCTCAAAGTTAGAAAGGACGACCTCAAAGAAACAAGAGAATTTGAAATAATTTATAATTCTACAAAAAATAATATGAATCGCAAATAAATATAATTTATTAAAATTTAAAAGTGCTAAATTAAACATAATACTATTAATATTTTTACATTATACGTAAAATAAAAATAATTTTAAATATTAGAAAATTATCAACAGTTACTCTGTCAAGGCTCGAAATTCCTGATGCTAAAAAGTGAGCAAGCAGGACATGAGAATTAAAAAATATATGAATTAATTTTACGCAAAAACTCAAATGGTTCAAAAAACATAGTAAAAAATTTAAACAAATTAATAGATTGAATAAAAGAAACAAATACCATCAATGATTAAATAAACGAAATAAAAATATATCATATAATTATAAAGAAAACAAAATAATTATTAAAAACGCCAGAATTATTTAAATTTAAATGATTATTGACTTAATTTCATAAATTTATGTTAAAAATAAAAAAAGGCACCCGTCGGCGGGTGGTGTTTTTTTTGTAAAAACAGGAAAATAAATAATATATTTAATTTAAATAATTCTTAATTTTAGCAAATTTTAAAGAGATAATTAAATAAATAAATGTTTTTTATATTTTAGAAAATCAAATGGTGTAACAAATTATTATTATTATTATAACAAAAATCAACAAACAACAAAAGTATATAATTAATTAAATTTGAAAAAAATAAAAAAATGTAACTCAATAAATAAATAAAATAAATTAATTAATTAAACAACAAAAATCTATAATTTAGAAATAATTTTAATTTAAAAATTATAAACAAACATTTAAAGAAATATATAATAAAATTTTAAATGAAAACTATTAAAATAAATTAAAATCCAAATTTGGTTCATTTTTGCAAAGTTACGAATAATTCTGTCAAAATTTTCCATAAATTTTTTATAGAATTAAACGACGACTTTTTATTTAAAATTTAAATGCTAATCGAAATTTTTTGGAAATTATGTTAAAATAATTAAGGGAACATTTCAATGTGTTGAAATTGGCATTGGCAAAAAGAGAATAATATGTTCAATTTAATATAAAAAAAAATAAAGTTATTAATTTTAGCGATTATTACAAAATGAATTTATATCACTTATTTTATTTATTATTCAACTTAAAATGTAAAAAACATTCAAATACAATTTAATAAACTTTTATTCAAACATTGTAAAACAAAAAACAATATTTAAAACTAAGAAATATAATTAATAAAAATGACAATATATTATTCAATTTAATTTTAAATTGAAAAATTGATACAAATATAATTTTAAAAAACAAAACTGCGTAAAAAGTAAATAAAAGGCCCGGAATATTTTAAAAATTGGTAATAAACTATTTTTTATATTATGCAGATTTTATCTTAGTTAATGTTTAAATAATAACTCATTTAAGAACAAATAAATTAATAAATATGCAAAAAAAAACTTTTTAATTTTCTAATCGAATTCGTATGAAACGCCAAAAATAAATTCAATTATTGAAAATTAAAAAGCAATCTGTCGGGAAATAATTCACTAAATGAAATGTTAAAATTATAATAAATAAAAAATTATTCATATATTAAAACCAAAAAATAAATTAATTAAAATGATATTAAAATTCTTATAGAATATAATTAAAAAATTCGACAAAATTAAACTAATTTAGTAATAATTCGTTTTTAAAAATGAGCGAACAATTAGAATCCAGTAATTCGTATCAAAAAATTTAAAAATTACAAAAATTAGCACATTTACTTAATGCTCAAATTATCCGATTATTTAATTCTAAATTAAAAACAAATGTTTAAAAATTATGAAGTGAATTATAAACTAATTAATGATTATTAAAGCATAAAAATTTCAAACTATAAAAAGCGCTGTTATGGATCCGATTGAATTTCATTGAATGGTTCAGCTGACGAGGGCATGAATTTACATAAATTAATATTATCTAAAATGTATATTTATAAAATCAAATATAGTAATAAATTATTATTTGCATGAATTTAAATAAATAAAAATATTATTTATTTTTAAAGAGAGAATTATATAAATTATTTATAAATTAAATGCTAAAATGAAAAACCCAATAACTAAAATTAGAAATTTATATACTAAAAACGGACAAAAATTGTCAAATCAAATTATTTTTTTTATAAAATTAAACGACGGACTTTTATTTAAAATTAAATGATTATTGACTTTGTTTTGTAAATTTATGTTAAAAATAAGGCACGCTACTTTCAGGTGAGTTGTATTTTTTTCTGAAAAAGAGAATAAATATTTTTAATTTATGTAATTTAGCGAATTTTAAAGAAATAATTAAAAAATAATTCTTTTTTTTTTAATATTTTAGATAATCACATAATGTTAATAATTATTACAATAACAAAATGAAAAGATAACAAAAGATAATTTTAAATTTTAAAAAACTCAAAAATTGTTATAATAAAAATAAATAAATATCTTCAATAATTATTATTATTATTCAAACATTGTAAAACAAAAAACAATCTTTAAAACCAAGTAATAAAATTAGTAAAAATGACAATATATTATTCAATTTAATTTTTGAATGAAAAAATGCAATAAATAATAAATAAAAAATAATAATTAGACCAAAACAGCGTAATTGATTAAAACAAATCGAATTTAAATGAAATAATAAACAAAAATTACATCATATTATCGTCAAAGTCAATTGTCAATAATGAATGAGACAGATCAAGAATTTAAAGAAAATATGAAAATAAAATAAATTATTGAATCATTAAAAATATTCATTTAAAATAAAATTAATATTTTATTGGAAAATAAATTAATGTAAAAAGGAAAATACAAATTTGATAAAGATTAGTAGATATTTATAAAATGTTACAAAATGATAATATGAAATAATTATAACAAAATGAGAGCACAGGGGACAATTAATCGCATCATCTTATGAAACTTCTTAATCATATAAAAAAAACAAGTCTAATATTATAAACTATAAAAATAAAAAACATTAAATCCGAATACTTTAATAAATTAAATAATTTTTAAATTTTTAAAATTATAACAAATGAAATGTAAATATTAAAAAATAAGTATATAAAAAGGAATGCAAGAAAGTAAGAAAAAAACATGCTTTCTTAAAGAAATATAACTAATTGAATGTATATGTTCGGGTTTTGTAATTAAGTAAAGTAATTAACGATTCGGAGAGGAACCCTAATTTGTAATGTGCTGAAACTGGCAACACGAGAATTAATAAGTTCAATTTAAATAAAAAATAAAATTATTAGTTTTAGCGAATATTAAAACAATAAATGGAAATTAATTAATATGAACTAATATCCATTATTTTATTTATTATTGAACTTAAAATGAAAAAATATTCAAATACCGTTTAATAAACAACTTTTATAAATTATTTCGACCTATTAATTAAACAATTAATTCTCTTTAATTATATAAATGGATTAATTTAAAATTTAAAAACAAAATATCCATTTTTAAAATTTTATATGTTAGTACATATTTATTAAATGAAAATTGAAAGATTTGATAAGGAAAACCATTATCAGCAGTTTTAATATCCTTTGGCTCAAAGAGAAAAATAGAAAAGAATTTTATTTAAAAAAGACAACCAATTAAATTGAGATAGAATTTTTTTAAATATCATTAAAATAAAATGGACACATTTTAAAAACAATGGCAGAAAAATGATTTATAAATTAAATTTTATTTTCATTTTATAAGAAATAAATGTTATAAGATAACAAATGCCAGAAGCCAATCACACCACAAAACCTCCAAACACATGAGAATTAATTAGTAAATTTTATGTACTAAATCAAAGAAGCATAATAAAAAAAAAGAAAAAAAAATGATAATATAGAAAAAAAAAAATTGCAAAACCAAATTAACATTAAATTATTCTAAATGGCACTATAATGAATAAATTTGCTATTTTTAATGTCTAAATGAATAAAAAAATCAATTGATCGATAAAAAATTAGTAAAAAGAAATAAATTTTAATTCAAATTATTTATAATTAATTTGACAGGATGAAGAAAAGAAAAGTAACTTTAGTTCATTCATTGACCAGGGTAAATATGCATAAATAAAAGCCCAAAAAGAACAAATTAAATAAATATATTAATTCTTTAAGTTTTCATACAATTAGAGAAAAAAACAAACAAAAAAAAATTGACAAATTAAAGAGCAAAACTAAGAAAATATTTGTTCAATTAAAATGCTTTTGCCCATTACCTTGTCAAGAAGCGCAGCAAAAGGCCATAAGAAAAAATTGACAAAATGCAGAAGAACAATTGAGAGAATTCAAAAAATAAATAATTTATTAATAAACAAAGTGTCATATTGTTCAAAATTACATAAAATCAAATTTAAAAAAATTTAAACACCACAAAAACCCATAAATAATAAATACTTTAATAGAAAAAATAAAATCACACAATTTCAAAAGAATAAATAACATAATTGAATTAATACAAAATTTAAAAAGCGAATCAAATACTGCTTATTTTATGTATATAATCTATAAATATGATTAACAAATAAAAACACATATTAAAGTGGCAGGCGGAGAGGCCGGGACCAGCGGGGGATGTGCGGTAAGGGAACAGAGTTTAATATAAATAAAAATGCCGATATTCCAAATTAAAAATAAATAAAAAACAAAATTTAATATGAATATTTTAATAAAATTAGATTAAGCGCTTACAAATTAATAAAGAAATGTAAAAATTTTTGAATTAATTTTCACTTACTAAAAAAGGTACGTTCGACAAAACGAAAAATTTCTACATGCAGTCATGAGAGAGAAGTGGAAAAAAAGTTTTATAAAAAATAAGCTAACAAAAATTTAACGTTAAAAATTTAAAAAAGCAATTAGAAATAACAATAAATTTATAAATACAAAACATATGCAAATATTAACAATGTTAGAATTTGAAAATATATAAAAGAATCTTAACTTATAATAACAAAGGGAAATTATAATAAAAAATAAAATTAATTTTATATAACTAAAATTATATTTATGGAATATATTAAATAATCATTTTTCTCCAGTAAAGATGACTTTGTTACAGATTTTTTTTTAAAATTCTTTTGGTTGAGTCCTTTACAATTTTCGAGTTCCGACAAATATTCTTAAAATTTTGTTTTGATTTTTACCAACAATTTAATTTTTAACTAACAAATATGCTGCATATTCGAAATTATTATTTTGGGATTTGGCTTCTAAATTTTATATTTAAAATAGTTTTACAAATTTTGACATTTTTGACAGCCCTTTTTTGCTTATATTCTTGAGTTTTTTTATATATTTATTTTTTGAAAATTAAAATTCATTTAGGCAAGAGTAAAACTGATTATGAACAGTTTAAAAAATTTGACCCGAAGGGTAAAAAACAATTCATCAAGTGCCACTACCGAAAATGTTTTGTGGATAGATGTGCCTGAAGAAATGGATTTAATTTTGTTTCGCTTTTTTTCAAACCAATTTAATATAAAAAATTAATTAAATAATTTATTGAACTTAATATATGATGTAATTTATATATTTGTATATAAAAATAAAATGCTGGAAAAACAAATGACCTATCAAAATTTTTTGTAAATTAATGAAAAAATGAATCAACGAATTGAGAGAGAAAATATTTATATTTTTGAGACGAGTTAGTCACGGTCGTTTAACCGAAACAAAACCAAAAACGGAAAACCGGCTTTATTGACCAAAAACCGAAACCAAAACCGGGGGTACCGTTATATATCCCAATTTATAAGAGAAGGATTACTGTAGATTAAATTAAATTTTTCTATTGAAATTTCCAATAAATTAAGACAGTAAAATAAAAATTTAAAAATACATTTTTAAATGGCTGAATATCAGCCGAAGGACTTCATAAAATGCAAAACAGTTGGAGAGAATTACGAGAAATTATATAAATGGCACCCCACATATTTTTCGTTTTAGTAATTATCATTTTTCATTAATATAATAATATTTTTAATGATCGTCTGTTAAAAAATTATTTCACTATAGAAAAAAAGTATGAATTTAATTGTTAAAAAGATAATAAAAAAATAAAAAAATTAATCACAATTTGAGAAATGCAAACTGTACTATGACGAAAGGCATAAAATAAAATAAAACATCCAAAACAAATTAATTTTCATACTTTAATGTGTTAATATTTATTGCAATTTAAATGCTAGTGAATATTAAAATTGTGAAAATTTTTTACAAAATAAAAATATTTTTAAAAAATAAGATGAAAAACCTTAATTGTTAATCCTGAAATATCTTTATAATATTTTATAATGTTTATACTTTCCTTTTCTTAGTAACCTACTAATATTAAAATTTATTGAATAATTTTTAAAATATAAGAGCAATAAATAAATTATGTAATCATCAAAAATAAAGAATATAAGAAAGAAAATAAACTAATTTTCATAAAGAAAATAATATAAATGTTGAGCATATGTGTTCGGGTTTTGTTTTATTAACGGATCGGGGAGGAACTCGAATTTAAATTCTTTTAAATTTGTTAAAAAAGCTTCAAAAATTTTTTTAATTTATAAGAATTTTTAAACCGATTTAGTTGTACAAAAAATTTGTTTGGGAAAAGTCTCGTTATAGAGAACTGGCTCGAGAAAACTTTCGACTTTTTTTTTGTCGCGGTCTTGAGTTTCTAAGCCGAATCTTTTTGACAATTTTTCAAAATTTAAAGTTTCTTAAAAATTTGTAAATTTCGTCAAAATAAAAGAGTGAAATGTTTTCGGACTTTTTTACGCTAAGATGAATAAATTTTATGTTTATTTTTTTATTTTAAATAAATGAAATGGAAATCAAATAAATTATTTTATTTTTTTTTACACAAATCAGCCAATCTAGCCTATAATTCGGAGACAATCGTATTACTAATTTAACAATTTAAAATCAGCCTTAAAATTTATGACGACAACAAATGAAAAATAATCGGAGAAAAATAAAACAAAAAATTAAAAAATAAACTGATATTCATATTATATATTAAAATTAATTTGAAAAATATCAAAAGAAATAAAAAAGAAAATACTTCAAATGGATAATGTCAGCCTAATAAGAGAAAAATTAATATTTTCTAATGTAAACGTATAATTTATTACATTTTGTTTAAAAAGTGATAAAATATCAATGATTTATTGGAGCAGGATATAGAAAATATGAAAAGATCGAAATAATTAATCAAAACTTTTTAATAAAATGAAATAATTTCAAAAATTTAACAAATTCCTAAAATTTTATAAAGACAATAAATAAACATTAAAATGCACTGACACAAAGTATCGTATTGCGAACAGAGGACAAGGAAAAATTAAAATGAGATGAGAAAAAAGCCAAATGGTAACATATAAATATATAATATTTTTATTTGTACAATATAAAAAGCATGAAATAGCGAAGATAAAAAAATTAATAAATATTTAATTAAAATGAAAATAATACATTATAAAGAATTTTATTACTGTAATTTTATTAATTTTTAGCGAAAATAACGGAAAATTATAAAATAAATGCTGGAAAATGAAATAAAATAAAAAAGAAAGTATTTTATTATTTTTAGTTATTTATTTTTATTATATTCATTTTTTTTCTAATTATTTATTAAACTATTGCAAGAAAATTCTGAGACAACGAACCAAAATTTGTAAAAAATAGAATTTAACAAATTAATGACTTGCCTAAAAACGCTTAGAAAAAAAAAATTAATAATAATAAAATGAAGCAATTTTAAATTAAAATTAATTAATTTAGTTGAAAGCCTCGGGAAGAAAAAAACGTAACCGAACAATTTTCGAATCATATTTTTGTTGTTTAGCAAATGAAATTCCTTCATGTTTTTGTTAGCTCAAAATGTTTATTATCATTATTGTTCTGGAAATTTCAAAAAGTTTCATTAAGGTATAAAAGTATTTATTAATAAATGAATTTAAACAATTGTAATAATGAAAAGCAAAAGCAGATTATACGCTCATCAAATTATCTACTAATTAAACAATTAATCTCCTTATTTATTATCTAATACATTCAATTTTTAAAAATTAATTAAAACAAAATGCTATTATATTACTAAAAAGAACAAAAGCATATTCAGAAATAGTTGAAGAAAACGAAATAGAATATTCATTTTTAATAATTAAAAAATTATATCAATAATTATGTATGTACATATTAAAATAAAATTTATTTTGAAAAAATAATTAATTAATCAATAGAAATAATTTATTTCGGGAAACTAACAATTCTTAAAAAAATATTCAAAGAATAAATATCTAAAAAATAATAAATATTTAAAAGTTTTTTTCATAATTAATTTAAATATAAATAAAAAAAGAAATTTTTAATTTAATAATATTTTATCATTCTGAAATAATGCCTAGTTAAAGTTGTTTAATTTAAATGTTTTTATTTATTACTTTTTCTAATTATTTATTAAAATAAAAAATTTACATAATTTAACTTACAATTAAAAAATAAATTGACAAAATATAGAATTTAGTAAATTAATGTAGAAAACTAAATAATGATCGATTAAAAGTTGAAAAAAAATAACCAAATTAAAATGAAAAAGAAAGGCTTGCTAACACGAAGAAAGAACATACATGTGACAAGATAACAAGATACTGTTGAGCCAAATTGCAATTAAAATAATCGGAAAAAAATTAAACAAAAATTTTAAAAAAACCAAAATAATTAACCTAGATATATATAAACAATATCCAATAAAAAAGAAACAAAGTTTGTCAATAAAATTAATAGAATTATAAGGTAAAAACGAAATTATAATCTTTTTTTGAATTTAATAATATTTTTTATTGATTAACTTTTTATAATTTATTATAATTATTCATTAAATATCTCAAAAATTTCCAGGCATAGATAATAATTAAAATTTTATTTACAAAATAAATTCAGTGTCTGGCCCGTTTCAATATTGAGAGATTTAAAAAGATTATATTATTTATGTGATATTTAAAATATTTTATTCAGGCCAGTCAGTATCTATGGGGGGGGGGAGGGGGGCACGTGCCCCCCCGCTCGCCTCCGCCCGAAATCAAAAATAAAAAAATATTTTGACGAAAATGAGCAAATTTCTGGAAAATTTTGTTTTATCATATAGCATTAAAATTTCCAAAAATTTTTCCCGGCGGCTCCTATCGGCACCGCCGATTATTTTTGAATATTTTATCTCAAAACGGCAAAAATTATAATTTTTAGCGCATAATCGTTACAAATTCATGCATTTTCGCCCGTGCGCTATAATTTTCGAAAAAGAACACTAGAGAAATTTTTTTTTTTGAAAAAAAGCTCTTCCGGTTACCTCCCGAAACTTTTTTTTTCTGGATACGGGCCTGATTCTATTTATCTATTTTCAATTTAAACAAAATAAACAGAACTAAATTTGAAATATTTTTAAATCTTTATTTACAAAGAAATACGCAAACAAAATACTAAATATTATTTAATATTGAATATAAAGCAAGACAGTAAATGCAATTTAGTTAAATGGAATTAATTAATTAGCCGATCAAAACTAAGTTTTATCACATTTATAATTCATTATTTAATTTAAAAATCTATAAGAATAGGCTGAAAATTAGAAAAATCTTCTTAAGAAATAATTTTAATGTAATAAATTAAAATGCTTATTTTCGAGATTTATTTTGGCATTTCTTTTTAGCACTTTTTCCATTTTGTCCGCCACCACCTTTAGGTCGGGGATAAAATTCTAAATAATTAGGTATAAAAATTCGTATATTTCTATGGAAAATTTCTCTTTTTATAAAACTCGGACAATTAAAAGTTTTGAAATGCCGATTGATCTCAAAAGTATTAAAAACTATGTGCCAAAATTGATCTTTAAAATATTCTTTTTATTATTTTAAGCATTTATAGAATTTCCAGAAAATCATTAACAAAATGAAAAAAGAACTGATTGAGGAAAAAACTACTAAATTTGGAAGCCTCAGACTCGGGATTTTATTTATGTTTGTTACCCATTTATTTCACGCCCGCTTTGTTGACTCATTTTTAAATGCAATTTCCAATCGCGATAAAATTTAATTTTTTTTTTTTGAAAACTACAACAATGCATATCTCTCTGTTTTAAATTTATTCTATGTCGATTAGATTCTTAATTAGAATCGGGGACCGATTCTTGTGCGGACGGGGGCATGTGAGGAAATGACAATGCATTTAAATATTATTGGCGATCTGTTCCCATTTTTATATTATTTTGTAAAACATTTTCCCCATTAGCATTGACATTCATTCATTCGTATTGCATATTATCATATTATTAATTTTATCTTCGTCTTAATAAAGTCTTCTCCTAAATAATTATCGACTATTTATTTAAGTGGGCATTGACTTCGTTTAATTAGTTTGGTACAAAAATCTGACTACAAAACTTTAATATTTATTTTAATTAGTGCGAGACTAATTTTTCATATAGCAATAAAAATCTAAAAATAATATGATAAAATGAAAGTAAAAATAAAACTGAAACAATTTGATTATTTGGTAATTTTAATTTTATACAATTTTAGTAAAAAATACTTGTTTACAAATTTAAAAATGGGATTTTTTAAAAAAAGTTGAAAAATTATTAAATTTCATTTTTAAATTCATATTCATAAAACCACAATTAAATTTGCAAATAAAATTATAAAAAAAGTTGCTGAAAAAGCACAGATTTGAAAAAACTAATGAAAATATGGCTGCAAATTTCACTAAGTTTGAAAATGTTGCTTTTCGTTTTCATTTTATTGTCAGAACATTCAATAATTTACTTATTTTTATATAAATAAATAACGCAAAAAATGATGTAATAATTTAAATTTCATTTAATGTGACTAAATTGAACAATTATGTAGAAAATAGCCAAAAATTATGAACCAAAAATAAAAATAAAAATTATATTGTAAAAATTTCAATAAAAAAATATTTTAAAAAATGATTTGTGTATAAATATATAAAATAATATAAAAATTAATTTTCACTAACGAAGGCAAGCGTGATCACAGGCGCAGCTGCTTTGGCGTTTGGTGGCTATGGAACGGGAATAAAAAATAGAAAATAATAATAAATACATTAAATTAAATTAAAGCAAAGTAAAAAAAATAAAAACAGTTTTATATTTATAATAATTAAATTATTACAGCAAATAAATAAATAATTATTTCTCATTATTTATTCAAAACATTCAATTTATAAAAGTTAAACTAAACTTAATGTGATTAACATAATCAGAAAATCATTTGTGTATAAACCAAAACCTAAATATTAACCATTGACACTTTCATAGAAAAATAATAAATATTAATTAGCCGTACAACAAATTATTAAAAATATTGAAAATTTAAACTTGGAACGGTAAGAGAAAGATCATCAAAAGGGCAATTAATTTAATTTTTTTTGTATTTCTTCATAAGATTAATTAATTTAGTTACTAATAAAGCAATTAATTTTTTTAAGTATTTAAATAATTAAATTATATGATTTGGGTTTAAGTGAAAGGATTATTCATCATGTGAACCGAGAAATGGTTAACCTTTTCTGAGAAAAAACTGCCCCTAATAGGCTATAATACCAGTAATTCAATGAAAAATTAAACATTTTAATTTTCGTTCAAATAAATAGTTTTATACGCCAAAATTCGTAAAACCATATTAAGATAATAATGATTTAAATACAGTGTAGAAAGTAAAAACAATAATTACTAAATAAATAATCAAAATAAAATAAATTTTAATTTAAATATAACAACAAATACAAAGTAAAGATTTGTAAATTTATTATAATATTGTAAAATTAAAAAATATGCTTAAAAATAATGATTTTTTCACTATAATTCTTTAATATTTAAAGAAAACTGATAAAAGAAAATGTTGCGAAAAGGGCACAAATTCGGAATAAATGAAAATGTACAATTTTTCACAAATAATAATTTAATTTTTTATCAATTTGGAATTCAGAAGCCAACAGCAACAAAATACAGTACAGTATGGGAAATAAGTTTAGCCCCAATCATTATTAAATCAGATAAGTTATAAAATGAGACTTAAAATTTTTTATTTGTCATAAAAATAAAAATTGTCGTACTTTAAAAAAGATATCTGTTCTTATTAATTCATAATTTTTAAAACCTAATTAATAAAATTTCTTATGACAAATAAATGCTAAACATAACAAAATATCCGGAAAACAATGTTCATATCTAAATACTCTTCAAAATGGCGAGGAGTTAAAGCAATAAACAAATAAATTATTAAAAAAATCATAATTTAAATAAATATAATTAAAAGAAAGCATAATTTAAACATTAGAATTTAAATAAATTTAATTATTTAGAAAAAAAACATAATTTATTCAGTTTCTTTGTCTTTGCCCCAACAAAATGTTAAACAATTAGCGGCAGCACGCAATAAATAATACATATTTATTGATTTGCATAAAGCATTAAAAATGAAAAGAAGTCTTTAAAAAGTTAGCCAAAAATAATAAACAAGCAAAATCAAAATTAATTAAATTTATGAATAAATTGATAGAAAACAAAATACGCTAATGAACTTTGTAAAGTGTTGTCAAAATTCAATTAAAAGCGTTATACGCTTATTTTGCGGTAATCCACCATAAAAGATTTAAAAAAATAAATGAAATAAACATAAAAATTTAATTATATTTAGGAATAAATTTTGGTGTGAAAACAAAATACAAAAATGAACTTTGGTGTATATAATACTCAATAAATTGTTATCAATAAATACAGTATAACTGATGATTAATTTGATTTTCAGATGATAATGCCTCAATTAAAATTTTATTTCTTTATAAAACTAATTTGTTATATTTTTCTTTTTAATCAGCTAAATTTATTTAAATTATGCAAATAAATCAATTTAAAAAATTATAAATATTTTGTACTAATTAGAAAAAGATAATCAGGAAAATACATTTCCAGATATTAATTAAAATACAAAAACCCGCACTAACAAAAGAGCAGAAGTCCCAAGAGACGACATGATTACGTGAAAAAAGAAATCGTATTCCATATGTATTTTTTTTATTATTTAGTTAAATGATTTCAATATCAGAACATTTAAAAATAATATTACCAATAAAATTCGAAAACAAATAAATTAAACCATTTAAAAAGGAGAAGGCGGAGGAAAACAAAGCAACAAGCGCTAGTGCTTTAAGCATGAGTTTAAAAATAAGTAAAATAGAAAAGCAACAAAACCTTAATATTTTAAAAGCCATATTAGATTATCAAATTAATTAAAAATTTATTTTAATAATGTTAATTTATTTTTTAAATTATCACCTAATTGCAAAAAATTTCTTCCATTTTTATAGAGCTTAGAAGATAATTTTATCAGCAACATAATTTTTAAGGAAGAATTAAAATTTGATTCATTGAAAAAAATTTTCAGGAAATAAGCCCATTTTCAATAAAAAAAAAATTTTTTTTCTGAATTTATCGGTGGTCTTTAATCCCCGAAAGAGTTCCAATAGATTGACTTTAACATTTCAAAAAGGGTTTTTTCCGTATATGTTTAATATATTTTGGACAATGAAAGTTCTTTTATTTTAAGAAATTTTACAAAATTCCAAATTTGTCAGGAGAATTTACGGTCATGTCAATCTTTTTTTCAAATTTAATTCTGTTAATCAATAGTATTTGATTCTTTCGTTGATTTAAATATTTTCTAATCCCATCATTAAAAGTGCAAAAATTATTGGGTTTTTAACGTATAAAACAGGGTAAAAAACCCAAAAAATCCTATGGCTGTAAAAATGTAACGGCACTACCGTAACCCCAAAGATGGAAAGCAAAAAAAAAGTATGTATGGATTTAAATGTTGGTTAATAATATGATGAAATAAAATAAAAGAAGAATAACAATTGTTGACATAGATGATATACAATTAATTAAAGGACAATGATAATAATAATGATTCAATTGTTGCCTAAAAATATTAATAACAAAATCAAAGTAAAAAAAAAGAAAACGAAAATATTTTTTATAAGCACAAAAAATTGGCAAAAAAAAAATTAAGTTAAATAAATTACCATAATTCCAAAATACTTAATTAAATACCACATTAATGAATTAAAAAATAAAGTAATATAAAACACTCTATTATTTTAGGTGCAAATTCATGCAAATAAATACTTATCTATTCCGTTTGAAATATGAAATAACCAAATTATTAAAATAATATTAGAATTATGTAAATCAAACTCAAAAATTAACTAAACAAAACATTAATGAATAAAAAATATTTATTTCATCAAAAAGAAGGAATTCAATTATTTAAAATGAAAAATAAACTGCAAAAATACTGCTTATTTTAATAAAAATAAAATAGTTATATTCCAACTTATTTAAATGAAAACATTTTAATTGAAATAATTATGCTTTTCCATTAAGGAATAAAATTTGAATAATTCTTTGAAATTTATAGAACTGTTGTCTTCAACAACATCTTCAAACACAGATTCGTGTCGTCATGATTAAATAAAAGGAAAAATAGAGTATCAAAATTATAAAATAAATTATAAATATTAAATAAAATAATTTTTAAAAATAACTGCCATAAAAATACAAACATTAAAAATACATAATAAAAACATAAAAAGAATGAAAGAAAGAAAAAAAGAAATTGTAAAAAATGGAATATTATTCCAATAATTTGCGGTAATTAGAGACAAAATGCACCCGTTAAATCCGTCTGTTCAACAATTGCCCCGTGTGAAAGCAACAAGCGCACAATGTCAATCTAAGAAAACGCGAACAAAAAACAGTTACAAACCATTCAACTCTTCCACCTGTCCCAAAGAGCAAGAGGTCATTCATTAGTGGCGTCATTCCGTCGCTGTCCGCGAGATTAACGTTGGCGCCATTCACGACGAGAAGAGTGGCTGAAAAATGGGGAAAACATTGGCAATTACAATAAAATCCATGCATTTGCCTCACCTATTACTAATATGAAAATTAAATTTAATATTATTTTATTAATTCGGAAATATTTTTTAAATAGAAATAAAAAATGTAAAAGATTAAAAAATATTAACAAAAAATATAAGTTAAACAGAAACAATCGATTATTTTGGTAATATTGTTTTTTATACGATTTTAGTAAAATTATTATTTTTATGGGATTTTTTAAAAAGTTGAAAAAATTATATAAATTGCATTTTTTAAATTGATATTCATAAATCCTCAATTAAATTTGCAAATAAAATCGAAAAAATTGCTGAAAATGCACAGATTTTATGAACAAATGAAAATGGACAAATTTTTCATTAGCGACGAAAAGCAATAATTAATTATTTATCATTTTTTAATTCAGCAGAAAACAGCAACAAAAATGTTAAGCCAATTATCACCAGCACATAATAAATATGAAGAATTAAAAAATTTGACATAATAATAAAGAATAAACAAAAGCTATGACACAAAAATAAAAACAGAAGTTACTAATCTAAAAATTTTCAATAAAAAAACATATTTTATTGCGATTATAATTACATGTCTGTGAAGAATATTTTAAAAATAAAATGATTTTATATAATTTATAAAAAGAATAAATAAATGAATAAAATTAAATTGAAATCAAATTTAAACAAAGCAGTTTTATTTATACTAATTAAATTATTACACTACTAAATAACAATTAATTCTCATTATTTACCAAAACATTAATTTATAAAAATTAAATTAAACTTCAAGCTATTAAGTTAAAATCAGAAAATTATTAAGTATAAGCCAAAACATAAATATTAACCATTCACTTTTCATATTAAAATAAAAATGTTTAAATAATCAAATATATTAATTAGCCTAATATTTAAATTAGCTCATCAAATTATCAAAAATATTGAAAACATAAACTCGGAAAGTTAATTTAAATTTTGGTTATAAATTTGGATAACTAAATTTTGCTAATATAGTGGAAGAAAAAAAGAATTTTTTTTTAGGTTTGGCTTGATTTTTAATTTTTTGAAGTTTTTTAATGAAGTAATTAACGCTTAAGTGGAAAACACGAGAAGAAGCAGCACAAAATTTATTTGTTAGATTTTTTTCGATTTTCATAATAAAAATTCAAAGATATTTGCTTAAAAAATCAAAAAATAAAAATTCGTAAATAATATAACAATAAATGAATATAAAATTAGCTAATTTTCAGTGAAAACCTGTTATAAATGATCAAAATTTCCAATTTTAATCTGAAAATTTTACAAAAAAATGATTTTTGCTTTATGATTTTAACTAATAAAAAGTTGTAGAAAAAATTCGCTTTTGCGTTTCGCGTTTCGCAATTTCGCGTTTTTTGGAATTTCGCGTTTCGCATTTTATTTTTCGATTTGGGCCATCCCTGATCCAAAGGTTGTATGAGTTAAATGAAGTTTCAGCAATTTTCTTACTTATAAATGATCTTACATTTTTATAGACGAAAAATTTTTATTGAATTTCAAAAAAAGTTAGGGTCAAAAATGCTGAGTGGAGAATTTTAAAAGGAAATAATTTTAAATCGAAATTAATTTTGAAAATAAGCAAAAAAATAGAAAACAGCTCAAAAAGTCCCAAATCGTCAAAGAAAACTAAACGCGGTCCATTAAAACAAGAATAAAAAAGCAAAAAATAAAATGAAAGTTCGCAATAATAAAATTAATAAATTTAAAATTATTATTGATGAAAACCTATAGAAAAATCTTATGCTTAAATGAATATGATAGAAGTATAAAATATAAAATTGGAAACTAAATTTATATATATACCATATAAGTAAAAATAAAAATTTTTTTTAAATTATAAAAATACATAAAATAAAATTGAAACCAAATGAAAAGCAAAAGCAGATTATTAGGCTAATTAAATTATTCGACCTATTAATTATACTATTAATTCTTTTTATTGAAAAAGGAAAACAAAAATATTAATCTTTTTAATACATTTATAATAATATAAACAACCATTTTATCTCCGAATAAAAATGAAGTATTTGTATTTATTAAACTAATATTAAACAAAAACATTAATAAGAAAAATAAACGGCCATAATTCTCTTGAAATTTAAACAGACAATAAAAAAAATAATAGAAAAAAAAGATGACATCATTTTTCAAAAATTTTATTTAAAATAATTCAGTTCGCATAAATTCCAAAATAATTAGATAATTATAAACACTGATGTAATCGCATAAGAAGGTTTATCCTATTATATGTTAATTGACTATTAATAAATTTAATAAAATAACTCTGATAGATAATTATGATTATTACAAAAAAAATGGTAAATTAAATTAAAATGAATTATGCATTGAGAAAAATATAAATTAATGGAAAAAAATAGAGAAAAGAGTATGATTAACAATTAAGAAAATCAACACTGAGACATGAGAAAATGATAAGCCAAAACATAAATATTAACCATTCACTTTTCATATTAAAATAAAAATGTTTAAATAATCAAATATATTAATTAGCCTAATATTTAAATTAGCTCATCAAATTATCAAAAATATTGAAAACATAAACTCGGAAAGTTAATTTAAATTTTTGGTTATAAATTTGGATAAGTAAATTTTGCTAATATAGTGGAAAAAAAAAGAATTTTTTTTTTAGGTTTGGCTTGGCTTTTAAATTTTTTGAAGTTTTTTAATGAAGTAATTAACGCTTAAGTGGAAAACACGAGAAAAAGCAGCACAAAACTTATTTGTTAGATTTTCTTTCGATTTTCATAATAAAAATTCAAAGATATTTGCTTAAAAAATCGAAAAATAAAAATTCGTAAATAAAATAACAATAAATGAATATATTTATTGAATGAAAAACAAATATTTTATAAATTCAAACCAAAAAGAATTTTAAAAATGTATCATTATAATTTGTTATTCTTTATCAAATAATTTTTATTTTATTATTAATTATTAGGGATAAAATTTAACAATAATAAATTTATTAATAAAGAATTTCTTAACTAATCAATCATCTAATAATTGAATATATTATTAATTACCTCAAGAAAAATCAAAAATAATAAAAGAAAATGATGAAAAACTATGTCAATGATAAGAGAGCCATAACATAGAAAAAAAAAGTCAAGAATATAATTTCCGAAGGCCAAAATAAAAGATTTTTTTAATAAAATAAACGAATTTTAAACGACCTACGAACAATTATTCACAATTTTTTTCAAAAACCAAATTAAATACATAAAAATCTCCCGGTTTTTCTTTATTTTTTAAAGTTTAATACCACTAACATTCCTATTTATCTAAGTTATATTTAAGTTAGGAATTCCCAAAAATTAACTTAGCTAAATTTTCAGGCTAGAAAAAAAGAAAATTAAAAAAAATCCAAATATTATGAAAGAAAAATAAGGTTTAAATTCGGAACCCGTAATGTTGTGCCCTCGCGTATGGCCCTCGGGCTCCACCTCGTTTGGGCGCTCATTTTTGGGCGCAAGCGTGTTTTTCCACTATAACTTTGTAATTCTTTATCAAGCAAATCCAACATTGTTGTTATCATTCAAAAGCTTAATCTGTTTATTTGAAACTTATTCTAAGTTATTGCTTTGCGATTAGACAGTTACCAAAAAAGTTGTGCATGAAAATTGCCAAAAGTCGAAATTTTTAAAGTTTTTTCTTAATAAGATTTTGTCTAGGCTTGAGAATCTTTTGGCTTTTGGTAATTTCGAATGATACCAAGATTGTTGGATTTGGATGCCAAAGAACAAAGCTATAGTGGAAAAACGTGCTGGCGCCCAAACGCGTGGGTTCCCGGCCTCCGCATGTTTTTGCTTATAACTTTTTCTTTGTCATCCAAATCCAACATATTTTTATGTAAAATTCAAAAATTCGTTATCCATTTATGCCCCCGTATCTAATTATGCCCCCCTTTCTGAAGAGGTTGAAAAATAATCCCACCGGGGCCATAATAAGAGAATATACGATAATTATTTAATTATAATTTTTTTTTATTAAAAACAAATAATATAAGCATATATTTAATCAAAATCCCATTTCTCAATACTGACTGTTTCAAGATATTGGTGTACCAGTGACAGAACAAAATAGGAGCTCGATCGTTTCGTAAAAAGTGCCACTGGACATTTCATCAAAATGCCAATAATATTCTTAGAAATTCTATTTATTTTGACAATTTTTGGTGCAAATTGAGCTAATAAAATTTAAAAAAATTTCCTTGAGGCATTGACATAAATTACAATACATTAATATACAAAAACAATAATTAAAGAACTTATAAAAAACTAAAATGACAAAAATAT
Source organism: Heterodera schachtii (assembly GCA_023374025.1). Taxonomy (NCBI): domain Eukaryota; kingdom Metazoa; phylum Nematoda; class Chromadorea; order Rhabditida; family Heteroderidae; genus Heterodera; species Heterodera schachtii. Next base: position 36,411 of record SIJG01000276.1, read on the forward strand.
ATTCAAAATGTGCACAACAAATCAGGGAATATTGCTACATAATAGTTTTATTGTATTATTAGAAAGTCTTGAGATAGAGACAAATGTGCCGAAATTTTTTTATAGTTGGCACGCAACTCACAGGCAATGTAAATGTAAAATAAAAGGATTGATGAAATAACTAAATGATAATCAGACACTTTCATGTATTTCTAATACAATATGAATAATTAAAAACTATTAAGGCAGTGCCTGGTTGTACAGAACAGAATCTATATAACCACGAGTTAAAATGTGTATGAAAAAGAAAAAAATTAAAAATTTTATAATTTTATAATTTAATAATTATTTTACGACTATTGTTTATGAAAATGCTTTTTTTAATAACTATTATTAAACTTTAAACAATTAAAAAAACCGGTTGACCGATAAAAATTTAGTAAAATATCAATAAAAATTTAAATATAAATTATTATCTAATTAATTTGGCAAGACAGGACGAAGAAAAAAATAAGTTCATTCAATGACCGAAAATAAAAAATGAATAAATAAATATAAAAACAAAAAATAGCAACAAATAAATAAAATATATTTCATTCTTTAAATATTTCATAAAATTAGAGAAAAAAACTAAACGCACCAAATACTGCTTATAATAAATAAAAAATACATATTAAAGTGACAGGCGGGAGGCCGGAGCAATTGGATGGGTGCGATAATGGAACAAGAGTTTAAAATATAAATAAAAAATGGCGATATTCCAAATTATAATAAATATATAAATACTAAACAATATTTTAATATAAATATTTTAATAAAATCGAATAAAGTACTTTGCTAAAATTTTAACCAATTCTTCAAATGAACTAAAACGTAAAACATCAAAAATGATCCATTTTGAATTCATAATTAAATTACAAAAGAAATCAATTTAAATTTAAAATATATATTCAATTATATTATTATAATTAATATGCTAATGAGATAAAATAATTGCAAAAATTGAGAATTATTTGTAAATAATTTTTATAATAGAACATGATTTAAAAAATACTACAAAAGCAAGTTATAAAAGAAATTTTCCGTCTCTTTGTTTTAATTATTCAAATTGCTATAATTTTTTCATTTTTTTAAAATCAATTAATAAAGTTAATTTTGGCAAAATAAATATTTAATGAATTAAAAACATAAAAAAGTTTAAATACGAAAAGAAAATCTGAGAAACCAAAAAATTATTGCATTCGATAATACCTCTAAATTGAAAAAAAAATATTTAAAATTAGGTGAAAAGCGAAAGTTTAAATTGCATATTTTTATTTTAACAATTTTAATTTAAAAGTTTTTATTTATTTAACTAATCTAATAATTAAATGAAAAACAGGAAAGTTAAACAATAATGTTACAAAATGGAATCAAATATATTTGCTAAAAATCGAAAGAAAAAAAGTTATAAATTAATACAACAAATATATTTGCAAATGAAAACATCTTTTTTAATTTGATTAATTAACGGCGTTTTTTGTTGATCAAATCTGTAGCAAAAAGAGCCGATATAATTTTCTTATCGAATGCGAAGAAACGCCAAAAAATTAATTGATAAACTATTAAAAAATGATTGGCAAATTATCAATTGAATTAATTACAAATATTCTAAATATTTTAATTAAATTTTAACATGTCAAAATAATATCGATGAATTCGAAAAAAATTACTAAGAGGCAAGAAGACCGACCTTTTAAATGATCAACAAGAAAACATGAGTTTAAAGATAAATTTAAAAAAAGTGATATTCCAATTATAGAAATAATTATTAAAATTTTAATAATTTAATATTATTTTAATCAATGTGGAAATAATATTTAAATGGCAATAAAATGTAAAAAATAAGGGCATAAAATGAATGTAAAAAATAAAACAGAGAATAAAGTTTTTCGTGCAAACTTGAATTTTTAACTTTTGTACTTTTTCCATCATTATTTTCAACCCAATAAATAATTTTTAATCAGTTATTGAATTTTTGTATATATTAACGAAATGGTAAAAAAATTCTACAAAGGTTAATTAACTTTGTAATAAAAATTATTATTGTTTGAAAAAATAAACGGTAAAAACTCGGGAAATAAAATATTTTTTAAATGAAATAATTATTTTTTCCAAAACAAATCAACTTTGATTAATTCTTTAATAAAAAAAAGTCTTTTTTACCCATCGAATGATCAAACTTTGATAAAAAAAAGTAACAATTTAAAAAAACAATAAATTATAGAAACAAATATCAATTAAAATATTATTTCAAATAAAATTATTACTTATTTTAGAGAATGTCCATCATCACTCCTATTCAACGTCAATAATCTGACACTTATCATGATTAATGAAAGAAATAAATACCATATAGCAAATTATAATTATAAATTAACAATATAAAACCTAAATAAATTTTCACCGCGAATTTCTTCCGAAATTTCACAGTAAGGAGTGAAATTCATTTAAATTGGGGAAGTGATCGAAGAAACGAGACCACTCATTAGAACAAAGCAATTAATTAGCAAAAATGCAGAATTAATACCGAAAGTTGCGGACAATTTCGGGTAAAAAAAATAAAAAATTTGTTGCCATTCTCTTTGTCATCGATTAGGAGAAGAGATGACAATTTTGAAGGAATTTTGCTTTATTAATCATTTTATTCTATGGAATATTGAATACTTACATAAACCATTTAATAGGCAATTATTTAATGTAAGAAAGTTAAAAAAAATTTCAATATCATTTAATTAAACTTAGCTAAATTTTTGTTATTAATAATTAAATGACACTACCAAAGAAAGACACAAAAATCAAATAATAAAACTGCTAAGTTCAAAAATTAATTGTATATATAGACAAAATGAAAACGATAATTTTCAATTAATTACAAATTTGCATAGCCGCTAGCGTTCAGCTCAGAGGAGAGCATCGTCTAGGCATCGCTAGAATTAATAAAAATGAAACAAAATAAATATTTTTTTAAATTTTATATTTAAATATAATTTTTATAAATAATAAATTAACTCTTATAATAATTCATAGTTCGAAATAAAATAAAGAATTATTTTACTAAAATGTATAATTCTAGTGCTTAAAACAGTTGAAGAAAATTTTTAAATTGTGAAAATAAAATACATAAGATTTAAAATACCAATACTGAAAGATGAATGGAATAATTACTTACGTTTTATATAATTTATAAAAATATAATTGGGTTAATTAATTTTTCTTTTAAAATTGTATAAAAGATTAAAAAATTATTATTCCTTAACATTATAATTTGACAACTGATAGTGCAAAACTCACTTTATGAATATGAACAAATATGTTACAAATGGAATTTCAATGTATTTGCCAAAAATCGAAAGAAAAAAAGTTATAAATTAATACAATAAATATATTTGCAAATGAAAACATCTTTTTTAATTTGATTAATTAACGGCGTTTTTTGTTGATCAAATCTGTAGCAAAAAGGGCCGATATAATTTTCTTATCGCATGCGAAGAAACGCCAAAAAATTAATTAATAACTATTAAAAAATGGATTGGAAATTTCAAAATTAATTAATTTAAAATTTCTAAAATATTTTAATTTAAATTTAACAAATGTTCAAAATAATAATTGAAAAAAATTATTACGAAAAAAGCAAAAATTTCAACCAAAAAAGGTTTAGAAGCCAATTTAGTTACCTTATGAAATAATTAAAAATTTAAAAAATTTAATATTATTTTAAAAATTGGTAATATTTAAATTAATAAAATTAAAATAGGGCAAATGAATATAAAAAATAAATTTTTTATTTAATTTTTAAGACCCAATTATTTTAAAATTAATTTTAAAATTAATTTTTTATTATAAAAAGTAAAAAATTTATTAAAGGGAAGAATTTAATAAAAATTATTATTTTTTTAAAAGTAAAAATGGGAAATTATTTTTAAAAATAAATTTTTTCCAAAAAAATAATTTAAACTTTAATAAAAAAAAGTCAAAACGAAAATCCAAATTTAATTAAAAAAAAGGAAATTTAAAAAACTAAAAAGGCCCAAAATAAAAAATATTATTTAAAAAAATTATTAGCATTGAGTTCCTCGCATTTTCCGGGTCAATACCACGAACGTTATTCATTTCTGAAAGTTACCCTGAACCCAAATTTAATTAAAATTTAAAAATTACACTTTTTTTAAGGATTTTTGGTTCAAAAACGGAGTAAATTATTTTTAATTGAAGAAAGAAGACTTTCAGTTAGAAAAGTTTAATTTAAAAATCGAATTATAAATTTTAAATTGGGGAATTTTGTTTGGCCATTTCCTTTAAATCATAAGATTAAAAAAGCTTTTAAAATTTTTTAATTAATTAATTTTAAATGGACATTCTGAATATTATTTAAAATTTTAATTAGAAAATTTTTAAGAAGTTAAAAATTTCAAATATTAATTTTGCTAAATTTTGATTATTTTAAATGCCTCCGAAAGCCTCAAATTTCAA
>SIJG01000277.1:15836-41118 GCA_023374025.1 Heterodera schachtii
ATATTCAAAAAAAATTAAATATCAAGTAAAGGAATTATAAAATTCGCCATCAATGAGGATTCAATTTTTTGTGTTGGGCCGAGACGATAGATACTCTGGCAAACGGGACAAGTTAAATTCAAAGCACCAAAAATTATGGACCTGCAAAAATAAAATATAAATTTTATAAGAAATGTTATTCGAAAATTCTAATTACAATTAATAAACGTTTTTCGAATCGAAAATAATTCAAATAATAATACAACAAATTATTTTGTTTATATTTGACATGAAAGCTAAAAATTTCAGTTAAAACAAGCTATATAATAAAATGAATTCATACTTATTTGCATTAAGAAAATAAATAATTTTGGTTTGCTATTAAAAATATTTAAAAAACATATTTACTTAAAAGCATTCTTAAAATTTCTTGCGAGCATAAAAATAAAATGTCAAATTTCTAAAAAATTGAAAAATATTTAAAATAGTTAATAAACGATAAATTTTTTAAAGTACTTAGGGTGTAACATAAGTTTCCGCACAAATTTTTTCTGCAAATTTCAAAAATTCATAACTCCCTAAGTTCTCGACTAATTTTAATAATTCTTTTTTTATTTTGTACGTCATAGTGTCCTCTTTGATTTTGTACCATCGTTTCACTTTTTCTTTGCTTAATCGATTTTTTCAGCTTTCTTTCCCGATCATGCCAAAAACGGAAATTCGCGCACTAATTTTTCACGAATTTTCTCTGGGTCGAAAACCAAAGCAGGCGCTGCAGAACATCACTGAATCTAAGGGTCCGGATGTTGTCTCACGCAGGACACTGTATGAATGGTACGCCAAATTCCGTGCTGGTCAGGAGAACGTCAAAGACAAGCCGAGGTCAGGGAGGCCGCCAACCATCGATGAAGCCTCTCTAGCCCATTCCTTGTCCGGGAAAAACTTTGCCAATCTCGACATGGTCGAAAATCACCTTAATTTGTATTTTGCGTCTAAGCTCCCAGAATTCTATGCCCGTGGGATTGATCTCTTGCCTACAAAATGGCAACTCATTATCGATAATAATGGCGGGTATTTCGAATCATGATTGTGCTTTATTGAATTTGTATTTAAAAAAATATATTTAAAAAAATGTTGTGCGGAAACTTATGTTACACCCTAAGTATATACTAAATAAAAGAAAATTAGCATAAATAAATCAAAATTTATTACTTAATCTCCGGTTAAGATACTGGAAAAATAAGAAAAAAGTCCGAATGTAGATGTTGCCGAATTGCCTCTTATTGTCAGGCATTCAAATTGCTTTAACACAGCGATACGTCATGTCGAGTTAATCATGACTTAAAAATTTTAATTAATATAAAAAACTCAATTTAGCATTTTTAATATTTAATTGAACTTTAAATACCAAAAAAATTTAATTGCATAATAATAATAAAAAAAAAAAATTAATTGTTATCGTTCGAAAATGGATGAGTATTATCTACCATACACGCGAATGTAAAAATTATGATTGATAAATTATTAATATGCACACCAAAAATGAAAATAATATAATGGGGAAGCAAAATTGAATTCCCTAATTTCCGCGAATTAATAGAGAAGAATAAATAATAAATTATATCATTAAAAATATTTTATCTTAAAAAGTATTTTTATTAAGATTTTCTAATAAAAAGGGAAGTGTCTTCAATTTATAACCCAAAAGTTCTAGATAAAAAATTATAAAATGTACAAAAAATCAAAGAATTATCAGTGACCGAAAAGGCGTTTCAAAATAAATTACATAAAAATAAGCGAACTGAAACTCCCAGCCCTAAACAAATTGAAACATAAAAAGGATAAAAAAATTTAAGACAAAATTAAAATTTTCTTACTTAAGTGAAAATAAATAGATATTTCTATAATTTAAAGTATTAAAAATTAAATAAAATAAAAATAAAATGGTTGCTTTAGACGATCCAATAAATGGGAGAGTTGCTTAATGTGATGCAGGACTCGGATCGCACGTTACCAGAACCGGTAAAGATTAAAATGTTTTATTCATAATTTAAAAAACACATTAAAATTTATTCATTTTAATAAATAATAATTAGTTTTCTTTAACTAAGATTATATTTCAATAATAAAATATACATGCAAGAATCATTTCACTGCATCACAAATGATTAAATAAACCTTAATAATATAAGAAAAATCAAATTTTTTTTAAAATAAATAAAGAATCAAAATTAAATACTCAGACACTCCCGAATACCATGCCGACTATTTAAACAAAAACCCGAAAGTAACCGAGAAAGAGGAAGAAAAAATTGGAAAGAAAAAACTATTAAAAAACAGAAATACTGAGATATATAGAAAGAGATAATAAATACATAAAAAAATCAAGAAAAAAGGTTTTCAAAAGTTTTAATCTTAAAATAATACATAAACTAATCACCTAATTTAACATATTCCGGCTAAAAAAATGAAATTCCTCAACATTTAATTTATTTGCAATTAAAAAGAGGTCAGAATTACCTAAAAAGTTTAGAAATTTCTGATGCTGATATTCAAAAAATTATTAAAAAGTCATTAGCTCTTAAAATAAAGCGTTATTTTACATTAAATGCCATAAACATGGAACAAGGAGTACACATACCAGGACGAGAGTTTAATGTGAAAATATGATGATAAAAATTTTTGTATTGTTGGCAACAACAAAAAATAATACCAAATGTACTGTTATACTAAAACAATAGAAAATAACACAACAATTAAAAAGATAAAATAGATATAAAAGATATTTTTCATATATTAACCTGGCCTCAGCAAAAAAAGAAAAAACACGATACAGTCCGGAGCGAGAGAATTGAACCATTGCATTATGACAAAATTTTATCAAAAAATATATTATACAAATAAGGCAATAATTAATGAACATTGGGTTAAGTGAGGTATAGTCCCCATTCATTGGAGTTTTGACCATTCGCCATTTCGATTAATGAATAATTTTTTTTTCTTATCCAATTAATTATAAATATTAGAAATAAATATTTGTAAAAAATATTTGAAATATAATAATCTAAAACTAAGCTAAAGGAACGTTTTTAAACAATAAATCATTAAAAAAATTATGACAAAGTACTTATTTAACAATGAAAATCAGCGCATATAAAATGGGTTTAATCTCATTCAGATAAAAAGCTGAACTCATTTCAAGAGTATATAGCAGAGGTGGGACAACTCTCGCCTCTCGTCTCTCGCCTCTCGCCAACTCTCGTCATTTTTGGGACTCTCGCCTCTCACCTCTCGTTTTTTGGGACGAGAGGCGAGAGTTGAAAATACACCCCTAAAGATTGATCTTTTGAGTAGTAGAAAAATATTCAAATTTACGTGAAAAAACATCGTAAATTTCTTTCTCTGGTTCCTTAATGTTTTAAAATCAAAGAATATTATTTTTGGATAGGTCTAAATTCAAATCTGGTCTGGTGGCTAAACCTTCTGGCTTTCATTGTTTTCGCGTGGGTTCAAATCTATTAATAAATCTCACTCAATATGTCAAAAATTTTCCGGCGCGCCTATCGGCACCGCCGGACCCCGCCCACGCCCCATATCTTCCACAAAAATTTTAAAAATATAACAAATTTTTATTAAAAATTTGAAAGATTAAAAATCATTAATTAATTATGTGATACGAATTGCGCTACTTAAAAAAATAAAAAATAACATTAAAAATTAAAAATTTGGAGATTTGAATTGTTTCTCGACATATCGACCCATGTTCAGTGTGTTGAACCAAGGTAAAAAAAAAGATGAATTTTTATTAATAAAAGATTAATAAATATAAATAATTAAAAATTAAAAATATATTTTTAAAAACTAAATTCAAAATTTATTTACAAATCATTCGACAAGCTTTAAATAAAAAAGATTCAATATATCATAGGCAGACTACGAGCGAATGTTCACTCTCATACTCATTTGAACCTAATTTTCATGATCCACAAGTTAAAATATAATTAAATATTAAATTTGATCATTTCAACATCATAATTATATAAATTTAAAAAATTTATAGGTTCTAATTATTTGAAATATGATGATTAAAAATGCTAAATTGAATTTAACGTCTTATTTTCCAAAAATGTTTTACTGAAATCACTTTTTTCATGTTCTAAGAAAATCTTAATCAGAATTTAACCTTATAATAAATCAAGAAATTGAAAGCAGAAATATAATAAATAAATTCTGAAAATTTTAACTCATTAAAATATAAAAACAAAAAAGTAATTTTATTTTTTAAAAATATTACAAACAAAATTTTGCGTAAAAATTATTATTAATAAAAAAATGAATAATTGAAAAATAAGCAAACGAAAAAGAAGAGAAAACAACATTTATAGAATTTGGAATATTCTAGAAATTAAATTATTCAAAAATTAATTAAATTAAATATAACGTATTTTCAAAAGAAACATTATATATTTATTTAAATTAAAAAAAATAAATAAAACAATAACTCATATGCAGGATAATATATGAATCTATTAACAAAAAATCAATGCTCAAAAACGTAACATCAAATTTCGCGATAAGTTAAATAATTTTAAAACTGTATTCAATATATATTTGATAACTTGATTTTAAAATTTGCTTTATATTCAAAAATATTAAATGGAATATATCCACCAACGAATTAAATGTATAGGTAATTAATTCAACGAATAATCAAAATTCATTAAAACTATTGAAACAAACTATTAACTATTGCGTAGGAAATGGAGAAAGAATTCACGACTGACGACGACATGAAAAAATATTTCTATTGTAAATGTATAAGTCATTAATGAACCAACCCACTTAAATATCTATTATTTATTTTAAAAACATATTTTTTAAAAGGAATTTAATAAAGAAAAATAATACAAATTTCTGCATTTTATTTGAAATATAATGAAAATATTTATATTAGCATGAAATATACATGCACAAATTGTATAGAGAAGGCATAATTAATATGAAATTCGAAATTTGAATGAATTTTATATGTTAATCTAATTAACAAAAGTAACGAAAAAGATGCTCAAAAATAGACAACCTCGACCTTCAAATAAAATATACAAATACTTTAAACATAAAAATCGTAAACAAAATGAAAATAAATGACAAAAGGAAAGTACGTCCGATTCTGCAATGGATGAGACCAAAATCCGTGGTTTAAAAAAACAAAATATGAATGCAAAAAAATTATTAAATAAAAAATAAAAACAAATGAAAATAAAAATACACAAAAATTTTACAATATACCAAAAAAGGAAGTAATTTCCATACCAAATTTTTAATAGATAAATATAAATGTGAATAAATTAATGAAAAAGGAAGCTCGCCTACACCACCTTTTATCTAGGGTCGTTTTTCTATAAACTTTTATGCCGCAATATAAATATAGTATATTTAATATTTAAACTTAAAAATAAAAATAAATAAATTAAATCAGCAACTTAATGACGTAACATAAATATTTTCTTAATCATATTAAGCCTCCAAAAATTAGCAAGGCCTCGAGATATCATTATAATTAAAGTAATTTTTTCAAACAAACATAAACATAATAAACTAGAATTTTTTATTTTAGAATAAAATTATTCAATGAAAAATCTCTTTTTTCACTTTATAATTGTGTTGACAAAAATTTTAATGTTATCCGAATTTGATTTTAAATTAAAAATTACAAACAATCATTTATTTAAACAAGAAATAATAAATTGTTATTTATAAAGTTAACATAAAAAATGTAAATTATATTTAAATAATTGGAATTAAGTACAGTATTAAAGTATCAAGTTAAATAATATACATAAGAATTAAAGACAAATAAGAAATAAAAAACATAAAAACAAAATAATGTAGACATACATTGCCATTTCAAGCCACAGATGGAAACATACGGTAGATTTGTGATTACGACAAGTGATACCAGGCAGATGAAATTTAAAAAAAAAGTAAATAAAATAAAAATACATCAATATAATATATTTACCAAGATATATAATAAAATTTTACTATAATCATTAAAAACCCTTTATTAAGTAAGGAAAATAAACAAATATTGTAATACAAAAATAGACACAAAAAATTAAGTTAAGAAAAAATTATCCAAAAACTCAAATGAATGGGTCTAGTAGATATAGAAAATTTGATTAGAAAAATTAACAGAGAAAAAAAAAAATTCCCTACCGAATTAAAACTGTTAATTAATACAAAATTAACATTTATTAATAAATTATTATTTTATTAACTAATTTGAGCATTTAGCTCTAAATATAAATAAATGATTTACTTAAAAAATTGCCGTAAAATAAAAATGAAGTGATCACATTGAGCAGTGACATTTGCGAGGTATGATGATCTAATAATAAATCAATTTAAGAAGAGATAAATCAAAAACAAATTTCAAAATAACAAATTAAAATTGTAATAAATATTTCAATTAATGAAAAACCTAACATACAATTGATTTAAGACTTCCAAAAAATAATATAAAAAATTATAGAAACGACTACTAGTGAATACAGTTAAAAAGCTTTTACCAAGGATATTTTCCTAATTTAAAAGTCCCAATGATCCAAGGGAGCGTCAATGGAAGCTATGCGAATTTAATTTAGAATAAATTATTATTATTATTATTTCATCATTTTTCTATATTATAAAAAATTAAATGATAATTAAAAAATGGAATATGTTGGCACATATATTGGCTTTTTAATGATAATCCATTTAAAGACAAGCAAGCCTTCTTAATTGAATTCAATTAACTTCAATGCATGAGAAATCATTAAAAGACAGACAACCTAAAGAAAAAAATAAAGTACAATTAGAGATTAACATTAGTATTATTAGAAAGCATAAAAATTATAAAAATAATTACAATTGTTGGAATTTTTTTCTCGAACGATTACATTTTTTTTATAAATTTATCAAATTATAGAATTTTCCATATTGGAAAATTCAAACCAACTAATTCACATGCTCTAAATCAAATTGGCAAATAATAAAAAGAGGTTTCAATATAAATTTTTTAAATAAAGAAAGCAAAATATTTAAAATGCATAAATAATAAATAATGATTAATGAAATAAGATAATTATGGAACATTATTATCTAGGGCTTCTTTTTTTAGGCAAATGACTAAAATTTTTGCGCACTTGATACGCATAGATAAGCACGAAAAAAGCGCTTTCCGCTTGGTTTGGGGAGTCTACGATGACCTTTATAATGCCTATTTTTGCTTATTTCGGGGTTTTTGTGCCTAAGGTGCCTATTATAGGATTTTTCAAAAAAATCCTTAACAAAAATGCATTAAAAACGAAAAAGACATCCCTAAGAAATGAAAAAAATATTTGAGAAAATATAACCATAAGAATTGAAAATTTGTTTCCAAAAATTGGCCCAAAATTTAATATATTTTTTTTAAATAAAAATTTTTTGATTTAAAAATTTATTCTTATTAAATTTTAAACAAAATAATTTCATTTGAAATTGAAATATTTAAGTGTTAACGTATTTTGTTACCTAAAATGTTAATAAAAAAATTTATTTGCCTATTTTAGTGCTTATTTGAGCATTTTTGTGCCAATTTAATGCCTATTTTGCGGTTTTTTTATGCCTTTTTAGGTGCCTATTTCGCGATTTTTTGTGCCTAAAAAAGGAAGCCCTAATTATTACCAATAAAATACCAAGAAATAAATTCATCAATTAAATTATAATAATCAGTAGGGTTCGAAGTTGTATGCACTAAAAAATGCCAAATATGCGCATAAAATATGCACTAAAAATCCGCCAAATATGCCCTAAAAACCCGAAAAATGCCCAAATATGCACTAAAATATGCCTTAAAAACTGCCAAAAAATGGCTTTTAACTCTCAAAAAATGCCAAAAATTGTGTATAAATTAAGAATTGACTTTGAAATCACCACAACAAGGGCTAAGGAGCATTTTTTATACAATTGCAAAAATATTGAATTTCCAAATTTTAAATTTTTTTTATATGTTAAAATAAAAAAGATTTTCCAAAATTTCTTACAAAAAGTTAAAAATTTTTCGATTTTTAAGGGTGTATTTTTAAAAAAATTCCAAAAAAGTCGATCCTTAGGGGTGTATTTTTCGCCTTTTTCACATTTTTCTTGTGAAAATTTCCAAAAAATGGCCAAAATATGCTCTAAAATGCAAAAATGGCAAAATATGCATTTATTCTCGAAAACCCCCAAAATATGCTTTTATATGCACTAAAAACCTTCACCAAACCAAAAAATTTTAACGTAGAAATGCTATTTTTGAGCCCCTTTCTTCATAGCATAATGAATTTTTTTCTGTCTTAAAAGGGCTAATTTTTACTGTTTAGTGTCTTTTTGGCGATTTTTTAATGACTTCCATTTTTTGATCGACTTACTGGTGATTTTTCGTTATTAATGAAAAATTTTAGAGCAATGCCTTATTAAATTCTATTTTGCATCTGGCTTTTTTCAAAAAAAAACTTTTTTATTACGGGTACTATTGCACCTATTAGTGCCGTCGAAAAAATGCCAAAACATTTTTAGTAATTATTTAAGCAAATAAATGGTATTATTTGATAACTATATTTTTGTTAATTTTTATTTGTATGTCATAAATCAAAATTTACGCAGCAAAAAAATTTGCATAAATATGTCAAAGGTTTTTAATATAAAATCAAAATGATAAAAATGATAATAAAGTTTTATTTAAAATATAATAATACATCAAATAACAAGTTATTTTTTTAAATATATCAATTTTTTATTCTGAAGTAAAAAGATCTTTCATATTAATAATTTAGCAGCTATAAAATGATATATAGTTAGTTTTCGTCGCGTATGCATATTTAACAATTGACTTATTGTCAGAAAAATATTAAAAAGTGCTCATAAAATCCATTTATTAAATGTTGAGACTGAAAGTACCATATAATTAAAGTTTATATTTTAAATTAAAAAATAGAAAATTACAAAAAAGTTTATATATATGTGATTTATGATGTTTTTTAAAAACTTAAATGGATTAAAAAATACAGTTGAAATTTTTTATTCGTTATTTTAGACTACAAAAAAATAATGCAAATCTTTTGCATTAAAAATGTATTGTTTAAAAAATACAAATGCAATATCAAAACAATCATCTTTGTAAATTAAAATTGTAAAAGAATTTCTGCAACTTCAAATAAATACATGGAAATCACGCTGAATTAATTCTTAAAATATTTTATATTATGCCTTCTTATATATAAATAATTCAGATTAAAGATAAAAATTTTGAATTTAATGCTTAATTTGAAATAAAATTTATTAAAAATGGAAAGCATTTAATAAACGAAGATTCAATTCACAATGATGAAAGCAGCCTGTTTATAAGCTTCAGTAAACGGTAAAACAAATGATCAAATAAAATATAAATATACAAAAAAAAATAAATAAATCCGATTCAAAAACATTAAATAAAATTAAGCAGTACAAACATAATTTAAAATACAAACAATTAAAATAAAAGTGGTTCCTGCTTAGTTGGCAAAAATAGGGAAAAACTTCAATAAAGGCGAAAATATCATCTATACAAAATATAATATTAAAAGAAGATATCCAATTATGTTTTTGGTGAATGGACGTGGTTTATTGTTAAATTAATATATAGAAATACAAAACTTATGTCTAATAAATTTATTTAAAGTGATTAATTTAATATATATAGTGATGATAAACTTTCTAACATAAATCATTTATTACTTCAACAAAGCAAAATTAAAAATGACTAAGTTTTATTATGCTCAAAAATAAAAACTCAAGTTTTTTACGAAATTCAAACTATTTATAACAATTAATTTTAATAAACCAAAAATTTTCAAATAATTTTTATATTTGTAAATATTATAAAATGTTTTTATCATTGTGGCAGACATCAAAAATGAGATTGTTTAAATAATTTATACATAATAAAGATATTAAATATAAATAAAAAAACTGAAATTCACACTGAATTATCAATGATTTTATTAGTGATATTTTATTAGCATATTTTAATCATTTAATAATAAAAAAGTTTAAATAAAATGTAACCGAAAAAAAATTTAACTCATTTTTATGACTTACATATTTTCTTTTTTAAAAACAAACTAAACAATAAACTAAAAACGAAGGAATGCAATTGGCAATCTCAGAACTCATTTTGATAATTTAAAAATAAGTATAAAAACACAAAAATTAAAAAAAAATCGTCTTTTATAATCATCGTATTTTATCAACGAGCGATCGGGAATCGCTTCGCGGTTCTGTTCTGATTAAATTTATTTCAAATAATTATGGATACAAATTCCCAATCACACAAAAAAAATTTGTGGTAATTAGCGCTAAATTAGAGCTTTCAACTATGTGATCAGTGATCACTAATTAAAATGTATATTTTTTCATTCACTTTTTTTCTGTTCTGTTTCTTTTTTATCTTCTCCGTCTCTGTCCGATCCCTTCTCTCTCTCTCTTTCGCTCTCTCTTCTCTCACTCTTTCCTCTTTTCTCTCTTCTTCTTTTCTCTCACTGCTTTTCTCTGTCTCTCCTCTCTCTCTATTCGTTTCTCGCTTACTTCTCTCTCTCCTCTTTTCTCTCTCTCTCCATCTCTCTCTTCTTTTCTCTCCTCTTTTCTCTCTGTCTCTCTCTTCTTTTCGGTCTCTATCTCTTATTAATTTTATCTCTCTCTTCTCTCACTTTCCTCTTTTCTCTCTTCCAGTCTCTCTCTCTCTCCCTCGCTCTTTTTTTCTCCTCTTATCTTTTCTCTCTTCGCACTCTCTCTTCTCTCACTCTCTCCTCTTTTCTCTCCTCCTATCCTTTCTCTCTTTCGCTCTCTCTCTTCTCGCACTCTCTCCTCTTCTCTCTCTCCTTTTTTCTCTCTCACTCCTCTTTTCTCTCTCTTCTCTCTCCTTCTCACTCTCTCTCTTTCTTTTCTCTCCTCATCTTTTCTCTCTTTCGCTCTCTTTCTCTTCCTTTTTCTCTCTCTATCTCAATTATTTTATCTCTCTCTTCTCTCACTCACCTCTTTTCTCTCTCTCTCTCTCTTTTTTCTCTCCTCTTATCTTTTCGCTCTATCTCTCTCTCTTCTCTCTCTCTCTCCTTCTCTCTTCTTCTCTTTCTCCTCTTTTCTCTCCTCTTTTCTCTAACCCTTCTCTCTTTTCTCTATCTCTTTGTCTCTCTCTCTCTCTTTCTCCCTCTATCTCTTCTTTTCTCTCTCTCTCTTCTTTTCTCTCTTACTTCTTTCTCTCCTCTTTCTCTCTCTCCCTCTCTCACTTCTTTTCTTTCCTCTTATCTTTTCTCTCTTTCGCTTTTATCTCTCTCTCTCTCTCTCTTCTCTCTCTCCTTCTCTCTTCTCTTTCTCCTCTTTTCTCTCTTTCTTTTCTCTATCCCTTCTCTCTCTCTCTCTTTCTCTCTCTTTTTGTTTTCTTCCAAATAATTATCTTTTATATTCCTAAAAGCATATTTAAAGAAATTGAATTGAATTAAAATGCATTAGAAATTTAATAAAAAATTAAATTTTAGGAATAAGCAAAATACCGCTTGTAAACAATTTCATAAATAAACATTATTATTTGTTAAAAAGTTTTTTCTGCCATTTCTATTTTCTTTATTTTTTGCAAGTTTTAGTTGTCAATAAAAGTCAACTTCAAAATGATTACGGACAGCACCAAATTAGTATAGGGGATCCATTAAAAATCTTATACAGTCAAATTTTTATCCGTGTCATTGGATTAAAAAGCTACTAAGAACAAAAAAATGAGCTGATATGAGAGGAAGTATTTAAATATTTATTGAAAAAGATTAAATTCTAATAATTAAAATGGCCTAATATTGAAATTAACCCCTATCTTTGCCTTAGATATTAAACAAATCAAGAAAAAATCCTTAATTGATAAACTAAAATTTATAAAAAATTTTCAATTAGCTGATATTAAAAAAATAAAATTAAAAAATCATAAAACAAATCGATAAAAAATATTTAGCACAAACTTATTTAATAATATAATAAATTAATTTATAAATAACTACATTGAATTGGGCTAAAAGCATAAAAAAATAAAAGGATCTTAATATCTAAATCTATTATTATATCATTTGGAAGACAAAATTAACAAAAATACTATAAATTAAAATTCAAACAACTTGATTATATTCCAAAAATCACAAAATCAGAAAAACAAATTTCCAAAATATAATAGGAAATTGGAATTGAGGAGTAGCATACAAGATTAGACAACATATAGATTTTAAACTCTGAAAATAAATAATGTAAAGAATATACATAAATTATTAATAATTAATATTGTTATACGATTAAATATTTAAAAATGAAATTTTCCCTTATTTTTTAAATACAATGTAAATATGTCATAATCTACTCATGCGAGATATTGTTCTACTATAAGGCCTGGTTTTTAAAGACTAAAATAAAAAAAAAATAGGTGCTAAAAAGTTGCAAAATCAAAAAACGTAAAATTTTTAATGTAAGTAAAAAATCTAAGAATTTTAAAAATGCCATAAGATTTAACATGACTTATAACTAACCAATGAAGAGGAAAAGAGCGAAATAAATAAAAATATTTTAAATTATTCTTCATTTTTTTATGAATAACAAAAACTAAACTAATGAATATACTTAATATTTTTATAAAAATAAACTAATTAATTGATATTACAAAGTCAAAAAAAAAGAGGCCAAAAATTAAAAAATATTATAAAAAACAAGAAAAATAAGTCCGGAAAATTTTCTTTTAATATTAAATTGATAAAACAATAAAAAAGGGGATTATTAATTACTTAAAATTCATTTGGCAAAATGTAATTAAAATACAAAAATGCATAATTACACATAAGAACAATAATAATAATAATAAAAATAATTTTTTTATTTGTTAAAAGTGAGTGCACTTTATGTATATTTTTTTATTTTTTTAAGAAGAATTACTTATAATTTACGACATAAAACATAAATATTTTAAAAACAAACAGCCGATGCTTACAATTTGAAATTCACATTTAAAATTCGAATAAAGCAATCATCGGGAATCCAAATGATTTTGCAAGTGACGCGAAATGCAACACGTATTGATAAAAAATATTACAAATAAAATTAATAATTAGAAAATCAACAAATTTATTTTTATTTCAAATAAGATAATGAATAACTTTTCAAAAAACAATTCATTTAACATAATTTATTATTAAAAAAAAATTATTTTGAATGAAAACATTAATGATATACCATTTTAACTGTTCTAAAAAATAACTATTAATTGACTCTGGCAGATTTATGTCAGCAGCATGCTTGGGTTTGTTTGATCATTTTTGTAAAAATGCATTTAAAATTATTGAAAAAACGATTTACTTTTATAGATATCGAATCTTTCAAAGACTTTAAATAAAAACAATAAAATTAGTAAAAATACAAAATAATAAACAATCAAAATAAAGAAATGAACAAAAAGATTAAATGAAAAACCAAATGAAACGCAGTTTAAGCAATAAAGGGTTCAATATACATTTGCGGTTTACCGTTACAATAATTTAAAAGATATAAAGGTAGTGTCTAAAATATTTGCGACAAATTAATATTAAAAAACTAATAAATTTAAAAATATACTATCATTTAAGAAAAAGGAATTAACCTTAATATCGAGATGCCTTTCTAAGCATAATATAAATTACATTCCAATAATAATAAAGAGCTTAACCAGCTATTAACGATAACTTCATATTTAAACTATATAAAGAATCTTTAAATAAAAGCCTTATTTAATTTTTATTCAAAAAATAAAAGTTTTGTTTTCGTTTAATTAATAATAAAACATAAAAGTGAATCAATTGAAAACTCACAAAGAGAATAAATAAGAATTTTTAAAATTCTTAGGTCATATTTCTTTATAATTAACAAAAAAATAAAATTATCCAGCGATTGTTAACATTTTTAAAAGAAGAAAAGGAATGATTAATTTCGCACACGACAAGATTAAAAAAGAATAATTAATTTTTCAACAAAAATTTAGGACATCATTATTATTTTTATTATACCGTATAAAAGAATATTGACGGGAAAAATGCCTTAAATTTAAGGTAAGAATTTAGGAAAATTAATAAATATTTCATTATAATGACGTTCCTATTAAATCTCAATGATTAATTAATAATTAATTTTAATTATATAAATCGTGTCACTGAATTAATTATAATTAAATTTATTTTATACCATTATATTTCAAGATAAATTAAAAAAGAATAAATAAAAATTTTTCATTCTTGTTCTAATTTTTTGCACAAATATCTTTTGTCATTTATGGGCAAAAAATGCAAAAAAAAAAAAAGGGTAAACAAAAGGAATGGCATGAAATTTCATACTAAAATGAAAAAAGAATAAAATAAAAATGGAATGGCTTGAAATTCTAGGAGCAAAAATGGCTTAATCTATGGGCTAAAAATGCAAAAAAAAAAAGGTAAACAAAAGGAACGGCATGAAATTTCATACTAATATTGAAAAAAGAATAAAATAAAAATGGAATGGCTTGAAATTCTAGGAGCAAAAATTGCATTCGATGAGACTAAATGTTGACTAAACCAGAAAATGGATATATATATATATATAAGTAACAATAGTTTTTACACCATGAGTCTTAAAAATGCTTCCAATAAAAATTATTCTTCTAATTTTCTTGATTTGCACACCAAATTCTGCTGAAAATATTACTGAAAAAGCCAAATCTCGAAATGAACGAGAACTGATCACTGTTGCTCTCGTAATTGGGGCAGTGACTGCCGTTTTGACACCAATAATCATCGGAAGCGTGGTTGCAGGATATGTTATTGGATCCAAAGCTGCACACGCAAACAATGATCGTTGGTCATCAAATTTTAACTTTTCTACGTTTTTTTTAGAAAGCAAGCTGGTAAAAGTGTTTTTTCCGGTTCAAGTGACCGTCCACGACCAGCTTCTCTCAATTTCGCTCGAAAATTTTACAAATGAGTTTCTTTTTGAGCAAATTGAACGCATTACCAAAAACCCAAGCATACAAAGCATCTGCCTGCACGGTGTTGTTTACTGTTGGCGTATAATTAATTAAAAATGTATCAGAATTCGATCGCTTTTCCGTTTGCAAAAAAAGAACATTCCTTGGAATTTCGATTAAAAATTCATTTAAGTTTATATATTTTAATAAATTGTTGCTCAGAGCTATCAAAATATTTAATTTAATATTTATTAATTCTAAAAAAAATTCACGACTTAAATTAATTAAGATTTTGCTGATGACAAATACCGACACAACAGACAAAGCCAGATTGAAGTTTTGTTTTATTTCATTGCAAAGAAACCTTTGAAGCCAAACTTGTTACAATGCTGATTGGTGTTTACATCATTCCATATCCAATCAAAAAAATCATACCGATAAAACGTTTAAATTTAACGTTGTTATTTTACTTTGGATTGTAAGATTCATTATCCATGTCCCGCTTGTTAGGCCTTAAGCAAGCCGTATAAACCATGATTATTCAATTTTTTTGAAATTTTACTGGTTCAAGAATACCCCTAAATTAAATAGAGATGTTTTTCAACATGAATCTTTAAAATTTTGATTTAAAAACTTTACTCTTAAATTTAAATCACCGAATCAATTTAAAATTTATGCAGCGAAATAATTGTGCCCAATTTAATAACTTAATAAAATAATATTAATTTTTAATAAAATAATAATTTATTAACACTCTTGTTCATTGCAGGGGTAAAAATTTGCCAAAACGTTTCATTTTCAATTTTTGTACAAATAATTACGTTTATATTGTAAAACTTTGAAGCAGCGAATGCGTCAAATTCATTCATCCATTTATTTACTTCGGAAGCATTTTTCTCTGGGATTTTCTTTTCTGTGACATGTTCAATAAAGCATTTTTATTCGTAAAAAACATCTCTTAATTGTAACTTTTATAATTAACAAATTATGTAAAACGAATAATTAATCATACTCTCTTACCCCACCATTCATTTCCTTCGGACTCTATATCGAATTGAATTAGTGTGTCTTCGATAAAATTCATTATATCTTGTCGTATATCATCGTGATTTATTTCTGTGCCTGTTAATGCCCAAGAGAGGCTGCGAAATCCACAATTTCCATCTCCAACAATTTGTTGTACACATCCTGGCCCATAATTTAGTGTTTCGAATTCAAATTTCTCCGCAAAATTGTTGTTTGAAGCTTCATAAATATAATCCCACTTTTCACAAAAAATTAATTTTTCGCTTTCTGAAGGTGGATTAAATACAAATTTCATACTAATAGGTTGTTTCCGCGCCATAGAAAAACCGGTGCTTTGTTTTAATTCCTTTTCTTTTTCAAATTTTATCTATTCTGTTGGCTCGTACAAAATCGAATCATTTCTTTCATTCTGTTTTCTTTTTCGCTTTAAATATTTTTTAAATTTTATTTTCTATAATAAATATTTATTTTATTTTTCTACCTCATCTTTTCTAGAATCTTTTCTTGTCTTATTTCCTGATTCATTCATTTGGAGAATTAAATAAGAAATTCTATTAAGAAAATGTTCTGTGTTTTGTATAAAATCAGTTTCATCATTAAATTGCGACAAAAGAAGACCCTAAAAGTCTTTATAAATTTTGTTTAAACGTTATAAACCTCATATTCGTTTATCGTGTTGTTGAGATTTTCGTCCAACGATGCGTATAACTTATCTCTTGGTTTAGGTTTTGAATTACCATTTTTAATTTTAACGATTCTATCATCTATTTCAGACATAACTGTTTGGAAAAATTTTAAAAAATAGGTACTGTTGAATTACGAACGCTGTATGGATCCCTAAATTTTTTTTAATAAATTTATATTTATTTTAATAAACTTTTTAATGGCAGAATGCCATGCTTCGGCTGGATTTGTACTTCTAGTTCTTGATAATTTATTAAAATTCCACAGATTTCCTGGTTCAATTTTTTTAATCCATTCTTTTTCAAAGTAGCGGAGAAATTCGTTTACGTTTTCTTTTAAATCGTCATCAACTTCAAAATTTTTAAAATGCGGCCATATTCGTTTGATTTCATTTTTATTTATAATAGGTAGAGCTAAGATCCTTCTGATGTATTTATAGATTGGCCAATTTTCTCCCTTCTTTGATATATTCTCTCCATAATATTGGTAATTGTGTTTGTATGTGTATCGCAAAACGGCGCGTATAAAATGGACAATACATCCATATTTTTTGTTGACCGAATACTTTATTAAAAGCATTGATTTCTGCTTTCTCGAGGTCTACATGTATGCGTTCGATCTTTCCTATCGTTTCATTTATATTTCTTATATTCAAAGTTTATTTCCTATTTTTTGGCCTTTATTAAATTACTTAATTTTTAATCTATTTATACGTTTTACCAATCCATGAAGCCATATTTGTCTAAATCCTCTTGGTGCTATCTCAAATGTAGGATCTGCTACCATTATTTTACAATTTTTAGCAGCTTTTAATTGAATGTTTGATGCAAAAAGCATAATTCCAATCTCTCTATTTTTATAGACCATCCATTCAGTTCCAATAATTGTTTTTCCCATAAGGAGTTTTATTGATCCTAATTTTGTTAACTGTAATCTTTCAGGGACACCAATTTCTGTTGTCTCTTTCGATTGGTGGCACGTCTAACTGATATCCAAGAAGGATAATTACTCGAGATCGAATTTTCATCCAACGGATCTGTATCTATTTTAAATCGGCTTCTTGTACTTTTGCTAAGCCTTGACGCCAAATAACCTTGCCTTGAGACTCACATTTATAATTTTCTTTTCTTTGTTCTCTATCAAACTGTTCTGCTTCTAGTTTCTCTAATTTTTCTGGCTTACATTTATCATTATGGTCTGAATGCAACATAACGAGTTTTGTTCCCTGTCGCAGGACAGCTGACGAAACACTTGAATTAACATTAACGTTCTTTTCCTGATCGCGAAAATGTCGACATTTTGAACAAGAAATATATATGTCTTCATTATTTTCATTCGTTCGAATGTATTTCCTCCAATTTGATTCGTTTCCAATTATAAAAACAGTGCCTTTTAAGGTTTTCGAAAAACATTTTTCAACTTTGACTTCGAGTCTTGAAGCACCGGGATTTGAAGTGTTTGGAATTGAATCATCAAGCTTTGAAGCATATTTTTTGATGCATCATCTTTTTTGTATGCGCGGAAACAACAGTTAGTTTATGTATGTAATGGTTTAATGTACAAAAACTTATCTTAATATCTTTTTGTTGCATTTGTTCATGAAGTGTTTTTAATGTTTTAATTTTTTTATTTTGATAGCTTTTGACGAGTTCTATAGCTTCATGATTTTTTATAAATTCTTCAAAACCAGAATTAGTAGTAACCTAATACTCAAATAGAGATAAGAAAAAATTAAAAAAAGAATTTTATTCGTTTTTCTAGGTTAGAATAATATTATAAATATATATTTTTTAAATAAAATTCATATGTATATTAGTTTTACAGTTACAGGCAGCGAAAATTATTTAATATTAAGTGTTATTTATTTGCTCATGAATTTTGTGAAGAGCATAATATAATACAAAATTATTATTAATCACTGAGTTTTTTTGTGGATCGCCCACACTGAGTTTTTTGTGGATCGCCCACACTGAGTTTTTTGTGGATCACCCACACTGAGTTTTTTTGTGGATCGACTCAGCACGCTTTTGAAGGAAGCCGTTTATACATAAAAATTTAAAAAAAGATAAAAGTGAACCTCGATGAAAAACTTTATTAATTAAAGGCCTGTATAAAATTTTTTAAATTTTTTTTTACTTTTATGATACACATTTGAAATAGAGAAAATTAATATGAACTTAATTGAAGAAAAAAGCAAACTGAATAAAAAATCTAAGGGCAAGAGGTTCACATTGCAGGATGACAAATTAAAATTTAAAAGGGATAACTGCAGTTTTCGATTAATCCAATTTATTTTTATAAAGAATTGTTCGGCAATAAATATTTGTTTTTCAATTATTTTTTAAATTCCAAAATGAAGATTATGGCGGAATTTATTGAAAAAATATTAATTCTTAAGGATGTTTTTTCATTTTTATTGCGTTTTGGTTAAGAATTCTCAAAAAATACATAAAAAGGTTTTTGTGTACTCTGGGGAGATAAACCAGAACAACAAAAAAAGCAGAACAATTTGAAAATAAAAATTAACTTTATATTGTTGGCACAAAAAATGGCGGCAATAAAATATTATGCTAGAATAATAGAAAAAAAGAGTATTATTGAAATATTTTTAAATTTTTGCAGTTAAAAATAATTATCAATGAATATTTGCTCAAAATAATTAAATTAAAATAAAACTACAAAAAATAAATATATTTAATTATAACACTTCATCATTAATTTTAAAATATGACTATTGCTATTGTAATCTATAAAAAATAGGAAATTGATATTTTTCGCGGTCATTCATCATAAAACACCGACAGCTGCCAAACGGCGGCAAATACCGAATTGCCCCATAAAATTACAAAAATAAAGGCTTGAAAAGGCAATTTGCATAATATTCAAACATACTTGAATCAAAAAAAAAAATAAAACGGACCATTAACAAAATAAAAATTAAGAAACAATTTCTAAATAAATTTTATTAAAAAGAAAACATTTTAAATCAATGCAATTATTAATTTGCGTAAAATAAAAACCTCTTAAGGATGTACGCTGAAACAACTTCAAACTTGAATAATCTCTTTCTATAACTGACAAGCTGTGCAGATCGGCAAGAATTTGGAGAACTAAATACAATAAAAATAAAAGTATATAAAATTATATTATATTTTTTTGTATGTTTTAAAAAATTATAAAATTTTTAAGTTAAAACATTTTGTTAATTTTGTTGAAGAATAAAAATTTTAATCCAATTAAAACGAGCCACAGAATCCAATGTAAAAAGACAAAAATTTATTTCAGCTCAATAGAATTTAAAAAGCCGTATAAATCAATGAAAGAATAAAAATAGAAGAAAGATAAAGAATGAGAATGAATTATAACTCGTGGTGTGATTCGAAAATTTATTTTAATAAAAAAAATTATATTTTACGGTGTAAAATTGAAATTTAATAAAAAAATAATAATATTCTAATGTAACGGCATGAATTTATTATTTAATCAAAAATCTTAATAAATAATTGCAACAACAAAATCTGCGACCTATAGTTGAGAATTGGAGTGCAGTCAGTCATTGCAGAACAATTTGAAATTACAAAAAAAAATATTTAATTTTTCGATTGGTAATAGAAAACAGTATATATTGAATTAAAGAAATAAATATTTTCAGTTAAAAATAAATAACCATGAAAATTTGATCAGAAAATTATATATACTAGAAGAAAAAGTAACAAATATATAAATCTTCAACAGAATAACGTCTAAGAAAGAATTGCTGTAATGCCAAGGGACTTGCAATATTATTCAAACTAATAAAATAATTTTTATTATTTAATGTCAAGAAAAATTTAATATTCCAATATTTTAAGGCTAATAAAGAGATGAAAACAAAAAATAAATTTAATTTTAATTTTAATAAATGAATATTTGTTGAAAATGAAAACAAAATAATTTATTCAAAAATAAGAAATTAAATTTATTTAATGACAAATAATGATTGTATATAAAACACTCTAACAAAATAAAAATCAAATAAATGAATTGGTATATAAATTTAATTCGATGTCAATATAATAATGTTCATTCTTATTCGAATGGCAATTTCTTTAATTAGCCAATTGTTAATTATGGTTGAAATTAATTTATTGCTTAAAATAAAAATAATAATGATAATGATGATCACTCACGCGAATTGAAATACTCTCGAAGATTTGCGTTGATATAATAGTTTAGAGAATGAGGAATTTACATATAATTATTCCTTAATATTATTCGATATATATAACTTAATTGAATTGTGTAAATTTCTATTGTTCACAAATTGTTCTCGTTTTAATCCACATAGACCCAGGAGCAGTGTGCAGAATCAAGGTAAAAAGAAATGATGAATTTTTGGTAATAAAAAAAAAAATAAATAATTTTAAAAAAAAGTTTTAAAAACTTAATTGCAAATATTGAAAATTTATTTACAAATCATTAGAGAAGCTTTAAATAAAAAAGATTCAATATATCACAGGCAACATACGAACGAATGTTCAGTCTGATATTCATCTGAATCTAATTCTCACCTTCCTAAAGTTAAAAGATTATTAAATTTAATCATTTAAATAAAGATCATAATATATAAATTAAATTTTACAAAGTCATAAGTTTTAATTATTAGAAAGTTGATGAATAAAAGAGCCAAATTAACTTAAACTTAATATTTGCCCAGAATTGTTTTATTCATTGAAATCCCTTTTGATCAATTAAAATTCTTGCCAAATAATGTTGCAATTTTTAATTTTGAAGATTTATTTATAACAAATCCTATGCTAAATCAAACATGTAAGTAACTCAATTTAATCTCTATTTTTGAATAAATGATGAATTCTTAATTGTAAATATACCAATGCATTAGCCAATTGATCGCATTCATATTAAATCAAATTATAGTAATAGAATAAAAATTTTATAATAAATATTTAATGTAAAAATCTTTTGGTTTTTATGTAAAATATAATATTTTTAATATAGGTTAAATTTTAATTTACATAAACACCCTTTAAAATACAAAGAATACAACAAAATACAACATCTATCAAATTTGAAGCTACAATTATAAAATAAGATTCTTGGAAAAACCGAAGACACGATTGTGTTTTGGAACAAGAATTTAATAGCATTTACTTTCAAAAACAAATAACAATAATTTGAAATAATTTAATTGAAAATATATAATAATACCCCTTTCTTCAGTCTAATGTTTTAAATAATTTAAGAATGCATAAATAACAATAAAAATTAATAATTTCGAATCACCAACAACAAAAGAATTTGCAATTAAATTATGCCAAAATAAAACACGTATTGTATCAAAATTATTCATCCAACTATAAGAAATAATAACGAATTATTTCACAGCTAAGAAAAATAAGTTTTTGAACTGAGTTGTGCTGTTGTACTTGCGGTCCAAGATAAACATTATCTGGAAATAATTTTGTGAATGAAATAAAAAATACATTAGCAATTTAAATTTAAATTTAATACATTATTTAAAACATTTTAAATATTCAAGATAAAATGAACTTTTTTATATATTTAAAAAAGGACAGTCAGCAATTATCTGCAATTAAGCAATACGATCGAGCTCACAAACAACTTCCAAGCGATATGAAAAAAGCAATAATAAGAAATTCGAGTGACATTAATAGAACCTTGTAAATTTTTATTGCAAATTTTTGTGTGATGGAGAAAGTATTTGATTAATTATTTATAATGAAAGAAAATGTATATTAGATTCGATTTAATAATAATGAAACTAATGAATATTCGTTAATATATTTTTATATCGACACCAACAATTCTACACCTGCTGAAAGCAAGAACAAAGCAAGTGAAATCCTATTATTAAAAATAAAAATAATTTATCATCTACCTATAAAATATTAAAATAAAAAGAAGTAAATATCAAATAAATAAGTATTAATTAGGCATATTCGAGGAATAAACTATTGTCGGGCTGCCTAGAGGATAAATAAAAGATCACATATATTGCTAATTTAATGTCCAACAAAATCAATTAGACAAAACGGACGAGAATCAAAACATACAAATATAAAATTTGTAAAAAGCATTAATTCCGATCGTTTGAAATGGAAAAAATGAGCTTTTAACATATCAATCATTATTCATTAATTCATTATAAATCGATTGCATTAATGTTCTCAGTTTTTTAATAAAATTAATTTGCCCAAATTTGGTTCGATAAACGAGAATTGTAATAAAAAATTAATTAGGCAGTACACATGACATATTCGAAAATATATCACCCAATTTATACATTAGTTAAATCATTAATAAAAACAAATATTTTTGCAAACTTTTACATCTATCCATTAAAATAATTAATTAATAAAATAACAATTTAGAAAAAAAAATAATAAAAACATAAACGACTAATCATATCCAACCTATCAAAAAATGTTTTTAAATAAATACTAATTCAAAATAAAGAAAAAATATAGTACAACACAAAAATAAATAAATCTCACAAAAAAAGGTCAAGAGATTTGACCACCATTTTTTGCGGCGCTCTTTTTCAAAAAAACTTTTCGGCAACAGAAGTGGGGATTGGCGGCGGTGCTGTTAGGAGCAACCACGTAATTTTTTGAACATTTGCAATTTGTAGTCCAAAAATTGTCCAAATTTTGTGATTTTCGAGCCAATTATAGAAAAAATTTTGGAGTTTTGGGGGGCCGGCGGTGCCGATAGTCACCGGCAAAAAGTTTTTCGGAATTTTTAATTAATTTATTAAGAAAATTGATCAAAATTTTCAACCTTTCCCTCCTTCGTTGTTCAATTAACTTTTTAATTTTTACAATGCTCGGAGTCCCCAATTCCCCAAATTAGTGTCGGGGGGTCGGGGGGCAAAAAGTCGGGGCCGCGACATGCCGGGGGTTGGGTCGGGGGCCGGGGAGCTCGGGGTCGTGGCGTAACACTAGATTATATATAAAGAGGATTTTTCGACAGCGGATTTTTAGATATTTCGACAGAAAACATAAAATTAATGGTATTTTTCACAATATACATTAAAACAATTTTTTCATATTAACTTAAATTACATTGTTAAGTTTTGTAAGAAATTCACAACAATTCAAACTATTTATAACAATTTATTTTCATTAACCAAAAATTTTCAAATAATTTTTATATTTGTAAATATTATAAAATGTTATTATCATT
Organism: Heterodera schachtii; assembly: GCA_023374025.1. Taxonomy (NCBI): domain Eukaryota; kingdom Metazoa; phylum Nematoda; class Chromadorea; order Rhabditida; family Heteroderidae; genus Heterodera; species Heterodera schachtii. The sequence continues at coordinate 39,760 of SIJG01000277.1, forward strand.
GTGGCAGACATCAAAAGTGAGATTGTTTAAATAATTTATAATAAAGATATGAAATCACACTGAAATAGCAATGATTTAATTAATTATATTTTACTAGAATATTTTATCATTTAATAATAGAAAGTTTAAATAAAAATATAATCCAAAAAGAAAAAAAAATTAACTCATTATTTTTTCTTAAAACGAAAAATCTATATAATAAACTAAAAATGAAAGAATGGAAACAAGGACGATGTATATTTGCGATCTCAGAACTCATTTGGATAATTAAAATACGTATAAAAACACAAAATTTTAAAAATGCATACAAATGAAAATAAAATAAATAAATATTATATAAAATTCTTTATATTTAATGTTTTATACATAAAATGAGCCAAATTAAAATTTTCAAAAACCAGAATCAGTTCGTCTTTTATAATCATCTTATTTTATCAATCAATTCAAAACCGTATACCGTCAAATTTTTATACTTTTCATAGAATTTAAGAGCTCATTATAATATCCTTTTAAATGTCCCATTGCATAAAACCAAATTTCTAAATTATTAAAAAATTTAAAAAAGTTTGTTGAAGAAAAAAGTTTCAATTTTTTTTTGATGAGATCAAGAAAATAAAGTAAAAGCGAAAATTTTTTGTTAAAATATTGACAAAAATCTTAATTTTAACAAAACTTTTTTTTAATAAATTATCATATTTTTTAATTAAGAAACATTTTTGTTTATTTTTAGCACATATTTTGGGGTGCATTACGGTTCCCCCCGAAAAATTAAAACCATTTTAGATACAATGGACAAAATAAAATTAGTCTACAGTCAATAAAGACCAAAATTTTAAGCCGTTTTTAAGACAAAAAAAACTGCACAATTTTTCTGTTTCGACCTAGTAATAGCTAGGGAATTTGGGGGTTCGGCGCTGCCTGTTAAAAAATTTTTTTTTTGTAATTCTAAAGAATTTTGTTTTCCTAAGTCCACTCAGGTGCACCCCAAAATTTCGCCGGGACTTAATTTCGCCGCCGAAATTTTTTTTTTTAAATTTTTATTTGGAATATCAATGAATGCACTTTATCATATGCTTAGGGAAGAGGATGGCAACCCCAATATGTACATTCACGCGTCTGTGCCGTTTTGATGATTTCATCACACAACTAATGCCAGAATCCACGCTATGAAAAAAGGGCATTTGTATTAGTTTAATGAATTTTGAATTTATTATAGTCATACTAACCTAGAGAAAAAAATGAAAAAAAAATAATAAAAATGAATGACTTTATTATACAACATTCTTGCATTCTTGCTCGAGAGTCTCGGCTAGTAAAAATCTCAGTCTTTTTGTCTTTTCGAAAAACGGGCGCTTTTGT
>SIJG01000278.1:23041-40926 GCA_023374025.1 Heterodera schachtii
TTTGTTAAAAACACGGAATGAATTTTTTATTTTCTCGAAAATGGGCGAAATAAACCAAATTAAACCCATTTTTTCCTATAAAAACCATTAAGAATTTGCTTGCCATTTTCAGCTTTTCCCTTTTGTTGTGAGTCAAAATGGAACATTGACTTGAATACGTCGGAAGCAGACTTTAGAATCAGTTTATGGGCTGGGAGAAGCTAAAAACAAATGAAAAATTCGCAAAAAAACTAATTAAAACCGAAATAAAAATTAATTAAAATTGAAAAATAAACTTACTGCTTTTCCGTCTCCCTCCCCAACCAAAAAGTGAACGTCCGCGTCCTCGCCCGAGCTCAACAAATGCTTCATCCGACCCATCGAATTTCTGGGCTTTGATGACGACAACATTAGAATTTTGATAATTTAATTTACCTGAGTTTTATTTGTATAAAGATGTATTTAATCTCTAAATACGGGAAAGGGTTAGAACACATTTATTCAATTAAATATTGGCTTCTCCACCAACACAATTCGCACAATTCTGCCTTAGGCCATACTGCTCGGTGTACAGCGACCAAACCTGCCAAAGTGCGCAACATTTGCCAAATTACCGCATTTATAAAAATTTAAATGTAAAATTTTCCGCCAATTTTTTTCCTTTTGTCATACTGCTTTTTCTATGATTTTAAAACAAAATTCAAATGTTTACCGGCGGCGCCGATTGAATCATTGGAGGACTCTAATGAACTTATTTTTAGTAGTTTTTTTAAATTTCTGTTGAGTTTTTGAATCCGTAAGAATACTGGTCTCTATACAAATCTTCTCAATGACGACTCTTTGTTTTGGTCATAAAAGTAACCTTTTCCAATTTGATAATTTATAAATTAAAACAAAAAGTTAAAACAGCGAATGAGAAAAAAGCATTGAAAATTACGATTATTTTACCCAATTTCAAAACGAAAAATTAGAAAGCGAATTTTGAATAGCGCAGGGCCAAGCGCTGAACGACGATTTTCAGCAGAACATTCGATGGCATTTTGACGGCACTTTTGGTCGGTCCAACGGAGTGCCGAAAAACGGAAACAAACAAATGAATTAATTAATTTGTAACACAATTTCCAATTTAAATTACAGCTTTCCAAATAACATTGGTGGGAAAATTCCTGAATTCATGAAAAGTTGTCGGTTTAAAAAGCAAAAGAAGAGGGGCAAAAAAAGTTCGAATCCTGCCTTTTTTAATTAAAAATTCCAAAAAATTTTCCCTTGCGTCCCGCCTATAAAATCCTTAATTTTTCTTAAAAAAGTTGGCTCAAAATCGCAAAATTAGCACTTTCGGTGAGAATCTGTTACAAATTTTCACTCAAATTTTCAAAATTTGTCCAGGCAGCGCCTGCTGGCACTGCCGTACCCACTCACCCTCTCCTGAGGTAACCTTTTTCACAAGATATTTGTTGAACAGAGGGAGTGCAGCGCCGAAACGCAATGGACCCCTCCCTTTCCCTCTTTACAAATCTCTCCATCTTTGTTCGTCGGTTACTCTCTCTCTCACACTCTCTCTCTTAATTAGCAAACCGACACAAAACGACGCGCATCCATCGAACCATTGGCATCATTTCCCTCACAGCGCACCATTGGCATTGCCCACCCATCCGATGAGTCCTCCACCCACCTTATTCTCCACTTTATTTCCTAGTTTACCATTTTTCGCATCAATTTTTCTCCAATAAATTTGTTTTCTATGTATGCAATTGAATGTATTTATAAGTTCAAGGGCCTGAATTTTTAGGCTTTAACCAGGCCGTCATATTATATTTACCTATTTCGTGATTTTTCTTACATAAAAAAAGAAGCCCTGGTTATAAATAAACGAAAAATTTAAATTAATATTTTAAGTGCAATTAACCCACCAAATATTTTAAAAGTGAATTATTATAAAATTCCATATTTGTAAAATTTTAATAGAAAATATATCCAATAAAACTAATGAATACTAGTCAATATATTTTTATCTTTAAAAAAAATAAACAAATTATAATTGGAAAATAAGTTATCTACAAATTGAACATCATCACAGCAAATGAAATCATTCTTATGTAAAAATAAATAAGAAAATAGAAAACAATAATACTAATATTTTTTAATTTAAAAAGAATAGAACAAAGACAATTTATTAATAAAGACAAATGAGAAAAAAAATTTAAAAACCCTAAAAATACTATAAATAATAATAGATCAAAAATAAATCCACAAAAATTATAGATATATGTTTAATCTAAAAATTAAAATGATGAGATGTGGAGAACTTCGATAACCGAAACAAAAGCATCATTTGTTTTAGCACCTTCGAGAGCAAGAGTGCGTAAAGCAGATTAAGAAAGTAGTTATGCATGCCAGAAAAAAATAATAAAATCAACTAATAAAATAATGTAACAAAAATTATTTATGCAGTTACATTGACACATTATTAAAAAATTTATCTACACGAAACTTATAAAATAATTTTTAAAAGCAGGATCCATAAATAAAAATTCGTTAAAAATTAAAATATTTAAGAAAGAAATATTAATGAAACTAAATAAAATATATTATAATACAATAAATTTTTGACAAGAGCATGAAGATGTCCGAGTTGAAAAATGAATATAATTTATTTGCAATACTAGCACATAAAAAAATAGTTCACTTTAATATAAAAAAATTAAGAACAAAATATTATAGAAGCTAATTAAAATTTAAATTACTAATAATAAATACGAAGGTTTCTTCACTAAGGCAAGATAGAGTGCGAAAAAGCATTTTTAATTTGAAAAAGGATTAATATAACATAACGCAGTTACCATTTCATAATTTAAATGAAATAAAATGCTAAAATACATAGTATCTAAAATATTTATAATAAATTAAAACCAATAATTTTTTAAATAGTAGCCGTAAAAAAAATCAATGATAAAGTCATCGGGTTTAAGAGCTCTTCAACAACAAAATAATACAACATTTATTGAGCTGATATGAAAAAAAAAGAATTTTTAAATCTGTATTGAACTTTGTTGATGGGAATGGCCGAATGGGAAGGGACGCCTGTTCATGAAACTCGAGATAAAATAAATTTCTTATATTAAAATTGATAAAATATTGAAAAAATAAAAAGAATAAATGAATAAATAAAAAATAACTGAAGATAATTTTATAAATCAGCAAATGGCTAGGCTTAAATTAGCGATGCCCTGAAAACAAGAATTGAGTACAAAAATTAAAAAAAAAACTTATTTTATTAAATACGATTTAAACAAATGAATTAATTAAATTTTTGACATTGCCGCAGTTAAAAAAAATAATTATGCCTAGGAATAAAGAAATAAATCAACATGTTAAATATTTTAAAACAAAAATTCTCAGCCATTTAAGAAAATGACAAACCATGGATGACGACAATAATCGGCGTCTTTTGCTTTAATATTTAAAAGAGTGAAATATTATTTATAAGTATGTTGGCATCAGAATGAATTTATTAAAATGAAAAGAATTATTAAAAATAACAAAAAAGGATTGAGACTTTTATACTTAATGTCAAGTTTAAAATGACATAGTTAATACATTAATTGATTGGTAAATAAACAATCAAAGAATTTTGAGAAACATAAAAATAATTAAAGTAAGATAATTCAACAGCAAATATAAAAAAAATAAAATTGAAACATAAAAAAATTAATTAATAATTAAATTTTTAAAAATATTTTTTTGATTAAATAAATCGAAGCTTTCATTCGCTATTTAGCTGTAAATATCATTTTAGCGAATATAAATATTTAAAGACTAGTGCACAGCCTGAAGACTTAAAAATTAAAAAATTATAAATGATAAAACAAAAAAGAATGCAAACACTCAAATAAAATTATTTCAATTATTAAAAATTATTTATTTAATAACAAAATAATTAGTGTAATAGATAATCTCACTGAATTTGTAAAATCGTAAAAAACTTGGATTTTAATCACTAAACCCAATTGGGTAATCCAGCAACTTTGAAACGGCAGTAAATCAGCGTGTTAACGCCTTTTATGGTGCGCGCGCCCACACAAACCCAAAAATTAGTCCACATAATTACATGTATATTTTTATTTAATAAATGCACATAATATAATTATCCTTCCCAAGCTTATAAAATAGTTAATAAAATGAATATCAAATAAGTAAAAGTCTTTCTATTATAACAATATATAGAATATTTATTTAAAATTAAATGATAAATGATACAAAATAAGGTAGAACATAATGCTCATCTATTTAATTTTTTACATTTTTATTCAATCATTCATCATATTACTAAACATCTGGTCTGTAATAAGACATCAAAAATATTTGTTTATAATTTATAATTTTTTTAAAAAACCAACTAAAACTAACAACAATCATCCTTATGCTTAATTTTAAAAAATTCAATTTTATAAGTACAGTAAACCAATTTGAATTCGTAAAAATTTATCAACATTGTGTATTATAAGTGTAGTTTAAAAGGATACGGGTACATTTTATAAACAAAAGATATATTGAATATTCTAAAAAGGACACTTTAAAAAATAAAAACTTAAAAGTTAATAAAAAGGTTAAAATGCTTAATCCTAATTAATATGTTATTATAATTGACATGATTTAATAACAATTTTAATTAAAAATGATGAAAGCACTCTGTTTATCATCTTCACTAAACGGCCAAAGGAAATTAACGAACCAAACATAATATAAAAATAAAAAAACGTTTAAGATATAAGGATATAATAAACTGCCTTTCGCATTACGATTTAATTACCCAAATTGAGATAATAAATGAGACTGTATTCAATTTATAAAAATATTTAGAGGAACATTTGGTACAGATAGAATTTGCACTAAGCGATCGCGCTTGGAACTTTGGTATTATGAAACGCAGGAAGCCCTAAATTGCAACAAATTTTTAATGATTAATTAAAAAAGAAATTTTGATAACTAAAAAACTACCAATTAAAAAATAAGTCTTTGTGATTAGTATTTTCACATAAAATTAAGATTCAAAAAAGGTAAAACATAATAAACACATCTGATTAATTAGTTTAATTGTTATTTAATCAATCATACAAAAAATAATTAAATAAAAATGTGTTTATCATGCATTCTCTAAAAAATCAAAAAATAACTTCCGTAAAAAGAAATAAAAGTAAAAACAATAATTATTAATCATAATATATAGAAAATGAGCCATATTTATTGTGCATAATAGATAAGAATAAAAAATCTTTACACATAAAACTAATTCTATAAATTAATGTTGTGCACAAAATGAGGGACCTATTTTTAAATAAATATACTAAGAATTATTCAAAATAAAAAAACATTTTCGATTAAAGTTATTTTTTAATATATGATTTTTAACAACAAAAATGATATTAAAAATTATTAATTTTCTAATGAAGGAATTATAAAATACGCCAGATAACGTAGATTCAATTCTTTTTGATCGGCTGATACGATACTCTGGCTAACAGAATAAGGCATTACGAAAATAAGTATTTTATTTCATGTTGAAAATAATTTAAAAACTTAGCATAATACTTATGATATTTGCAATATAAATGAAAGAAATTTAATATTTCTCTTCGCTGTCATTTTATTTAAAATATTTAATAAATGATAAAGAAATTTAAAAATACGTACTAAATAAATGAAAATTAGCAACAAAAAAAAAAATCAAACTTTATCACAAAATGATTAAGATACTGGGAAAGTAAGAAAAAATCTGAATATGGAAGTTGTAAGAATAGGGTCTATTGTCAGGATTTAAAATTTTTTACCCGCCGATACTTCACGTCGAGATATTTAGGCATAAAAATTTTTGTTGACATAAAAATTTCAATATAGCATTTTAGAAATTTAAAAGAGACTAACCCTTAAAAAGACATGAAAATTTTAAAAAGAATACATCGATAATATATAAACTGAAAAATCGTATTTAGTATAAATGTTGATTGGATATTACATTGATTTAATTAAAAAAACTAAATTAACATACAATTTTAAAAAATTAAGAATAAAATATGTTTAAGATAGAAAGAATTTCAAGAAATGAATTTATAATTAATTTAATGCATAAATAAAATATGTTTAAGATAGAAAGAATTTCAAGAAATGAATTAGAATTAATTTAATGCATAACTATTGGAATTAAATATTAAATTATTTTAAATGATGTGGTTGTTAAATAAAAAATTATTTATAAAAAATTGAAATTCAAATAAAATCATAAAAACCGTACTTATACAGACAAATTATTTATATGTGCTGAGCCAAGAGGAGATACCGCAAACCGAATAAGAGAATTAGACCAATCTTATAATCATTTAATTTTATTATACGAAATCATTATTATTAAAATTATAATTATTAATATTCGTTCGAGCCGAAAGTAATCAAAAAATATTAATAAATTATCTTGTCTATTTATTACATCTAGCCTAAAAATTTCAAGAAAAACAAACTATATATTGAATTAATTAAATAATAATATCATTGAGAAAAGTTCTTTTATTAAAAATAATTGAAAAATAACTAACGAAAATCAAATGTGTTCGCCGAATGAAGTTTATTGAAGAAGAATTGTATCATGTCATGAACGTATAAATCTAGATGTTGCTAGCTTAAAAAAACGAATAAAAATTTCCTCAACAAAAAATTTAATATTAAAAAACTTAAAAGAAAATACTGGTATATGAGTTAAACGAATTAACCTTACATCAAGATGCATTGTAAAGCATAATATGAAATTTACAATCTATTTAAAATGTTATAAAGAAATGCAAAATTAAATGAGATTAAAATAAATTTATTATTTTATCTTATATAAGGGGAAATTCATATAAATAAATTTGAATGAGCATATTATGATTAATTTTATTTATTACTCGAGAAATGGTATTAATTAAAAAGCAATAAAAATTATAGATACAATTAATCACGATCGAATTTAAAGTTATTGAAATATTGATTTAATTAAAATTTTAATGATTTCAAAAAGAATTATAATTATTAATACACGTTCAAATCAAAAGCAATTCAAATAAATTGATTTAATTTTTAAATATTTAATAATTAAAAAAATAATGTTAGAAATTTGTTTTTTATATAATGTATTAAATAATGAAAATTATATAATATGCTGATCAAATATATTGTTAATGAAATAATCCAAGGCTTTGATTATAATTAAATTCAAAAATAATTTTGTTTTTTAAAAAATAAAAATTTAAAAGCATATAAAATAAGGATAAATATTATTTAATTTTATAAGGCAAATAGTCAAAAAAGTGAAACGATATGTAAAGTTTAAAAAAGGAGCAGAGTATATTAAACTAATTAAATGTGTGAGTTTCAATTCTTAAATAGTTTTATGCATATCTAACGATGCCAATCAACAAGGAAATAATACACTTTTAAAGCATAATTTATAAAATTTATATTTCAATAAAAAAGAATTAATAATCAAAATAAAAATAGCTGCATTAATTTCCTGATCTCAAAAAAGCACAAACTGTGTGTAAACAAATTTTAAAATAAAATAATTATGTATTTTTCGAAATAATAATATTTAAATAAGCTTTGAGAGCAACAATATATAAATAGAATATATCAGATTAAAGATATCAAACTCATATTTACGGTTAAACTGGTTAATTAATAATGAAAAAATCATATGAGATAACATAGCATTAAATTGGGATAAAAAATTCAACAATTATTTAAATATAAAAAGTAAAAATGTTTTAAATAACTTTTTAAGTTTTTCATACAAAGATAACTTTAAATATTTTGCAGTTAAAATTAATTTTCCATGAATATTCCTTCGAACAAAAAATTGAATTAAAACAAAACAACAAAAAACACATTATATTTAGCAAAAAAAATTATAAATAGTTTGTTTTAATACATGAAAAAACTTTGAATTTTTACAAAAAATTTAAATACGAGACCTTTTTTAAAGATGAGGAAGTAATCGAGGCATAGTTAAAAGAATATGGAAAAAATAAAAAATAAATAAAAATATAGAAACGAATTGAATAAATAAATAAATTACTACTCCCTATTCATCAAAGATAAAGGATTGAACAATACTTAGTCAGCGTTGTTTCATTATCACATCAAGTATAAAAAACATTAAATGGTTTCCGTGTAAAGCAAAATTTAGATAAAATTTCTCTTATTACTAAAATGTGCCATCTCAGTGTCTTCTAAATAAGACGACCAAATATAAAAGAACATATTATCAAATAGGGTTGCGTCCCCGACCCCGCCCCGACCCCGAACCCCGACATTTTTGGCCATTTTCGGGGAAAACCCCGACCCCGAACCCCGACGCTTCCAACCCCGACAACCCCGAACCCCGACCCTTAACCCCGATCGGGGTCGGGGTTAAATATACACCCCTATGAATGGGATTTTTGTGGATGATTTGAAAAACAAAAAAGGTGATCAGAAATTTTTGGGCATTTTTTGAATAAAATCCACTATTTTTTATTTGGGGCCGGCGCCGGAGGAAAAATTTAAATTTTTGTACAGATTTTCACTGAAAATTGGCCATTTTAAAAGCCTTATGTGTTTTTAATTAATTCTATACAAAAATAAAAAATAAATAAAAAAGCACATAAAATTATTAATGAATAATAAAAAAAATTTTAAGCAAAAATAATATAAAGTTTTTTGACTATATGGCATAAGGCAAAAATTGAAAAACCCCGACCCCGACCCCGAACCCCGAACGATTTGTCAACCCCGACCCCGAACCCCGACACTTCAAACCCCGACAACCCCGAACCCCGAATTTTCAAACCCCGACGTCGGGGACGCAACCCTATTATCAAATGTTAAACATGTTAATTTAACAAAAATAAAAAAATAAAATTGATAGCATAAATAATTTTAAAAATTTTAGTTTTTTAATAATTATGTGTTTTACGAAAAATACAGTAAGATTTAAAACCAATAAATAATTCGAATTACAGAATTGCACTATATAAAAGATTAACTATATCACTGGCAACCTATGTGCGAATTTTTAGTCTCAACTCATGTGAACCTAATTCTCATCATCCTAAATTAAAATATAAATTGCGAAATAAAATGAAAGACAATTTAAATAATGAATTTTAGTCGGTAATTCGAAATATATGTTTTTATATATATTTATATACATTTATTAATGTTTATTTTTTAATTATTTATTAAAATATACTTTTATACATAATGAAAATGAAAGAAATAATATTTGCTTTACAATAATTAAATTATATAATGCCTAAAAAATCAAACATTCTGATTCAGTTTTAAAAATGGTGATAAATTAATCTACAACTAATTTTAAAAAAATTATTATCTTATGCGAATAGAATCGCCTCATAGATAACTTTTCACAACATAGTCAAAAACCGAGATAAACAAATTAGTTAATTTTACAATAAATTCTAATTACTATTAAAATACCTATGAATAAAAAATAAAGTAATGAATACGAAAAACAAAAAGAGCAAGGCAACCAAGAAAATAAAATAGAAAGATAAAGAAAGGGGAATTAAAGATAATAAAGAAATATCTACTAAAATAAATGAATTATATTCAAAATTATATCCTCAAACCCTCCCGAATACCAAAGTAGATGATTTAAATCTTGCGCACCTCTTCAGCCTGCGGGCTAGAAGCAGCAGAAAGCACGACCATGCACATTTTTCCGTGCCAAGTGTGCAGAATTAATTAATATGTCCGGTGGAACTAAAATAGGACTTTACTTTTAGATATTTGAATATAAAAACAAAAATAAACTTTGAATCACATTTAAAATAGTGAATTTATTAGACTTTTTGATAGCAAATAACTATACACATTTGAAAAAGATAAAAGATAATAAACAAAAATTTATTTTCAAAAATGGAAATAAAGAAAAAAATTCAAATAAATTAATTTATAAGCGGACCATTTTCAATTTTTGACTACGCCGAGAAAATGCGAAACAATAAACATTTTAGAAAAAAAGCATAAAATTATAATCCAATAACAAAATACAATAAAATTAAATATATTTTCAAACAAATGAAAAAGTAGAAATAAATAGATCTTCAGCTGAATAATTTCTATGAAGGAATTGCTGCAATGCCAAAGGGCAATTGCACTATTATATAAACGGATAAAAATAATTTGTTAATGATTTTAAGTCAAAAAAAATTTAAATATTTAAATAAAATTTGAGACAAAGAAAGAGATAAAAACAAATTTATAAATTTTAAGTATTAAATGAAAATATAAATTAAAATGCATAAAAATGAATTAGACGAACAAAATACGAATTCAAAAGAATAAATCATGTCGAGTTAACAACAAATCGCCCAAAGCAAGAGTATAACCATATATATTCACAATTGGTATGGGATCCAACTTAAATTCTTCCATTGCATAAATCAAAATTTTCTAAATTATTAATTTTAAATGACTTCCAATAAGAAAAGAGACACAAATCATGGACAACAAGAGTTTAAAACACATATTCATATTTACAATAAAAATGTTAAAAGACTAAGTCAGTAATTTAATTTATTGTACAAAATAATTAATATTCTGATGGAACGACACCGAATTGTTTCCGCAGACGCACCGCAAAAAAATTATTAAAAAAATAAAACTACAAAAAACATTATTTATAGCAAAATTTAATGATAAATTAATTAAAATATATTTTCATATATAACAAAAAGCTTCGCAAATTTTCACAAAAAATTTCGAAAAATTTAAATAAAAAACTTAAACATATTTCACTCGTGGTTTGATTTGAAAAATAAGTCATGCTTAAATGCTTAATTTTAAATATATAAAATAAAAAATCATGAAATAAAAAAGTCATCCTATTTTAAATCCCTAATATCATTCGATATTATAACTTAATAAAACTAAAAAAATGGAGATTTGAATTGTGGGAAACGATAATGTTCACCAATTGTTTATATCGTAAAAGATTAATAAATATAAATAAATAAAAAATTATATGAATTTAAAAATGAAAGTTTTTAAAAACGAAATTGAAAATATTATAAATTTATTTACAAAACATTCAATAGATTTTAAATAAAACAGGTTCAAAATATCACAGGCATGTAAATTGGCCGAATGAAGGAGAACGACAAGAAAGGAAAATAGAAGTGGCCAAAAAATTTGTCGAAAACAAAAGAACATTCGACCTCGAGGAACTAGAAGAATGGATTAAACCGATCTAGTTTGACAAGAAAAAAGAAACCCAAAAATTCGTATCTTCAATGATTTTATTTAAAACCTTATAAAACAAAAATATAAATTCTTCTAAAAATAAAAATAAAAAACCTAAGAAAAAAAATTCTAAAATTAAATGCTTTCTAATAAAACCATTAAAAAAAAAAATTCTACATAAATTAAAAAGACTAGAAATAATTTGAAATTTAACTCAGTTAAAATAATTTAAATTTAATGAAAAAAAATTAAATTTTGCTGTCCATTATTAATAAATATAAAAAAACCAACCTGCAAAAATAATAAACTTTTAAAAAATTGTGCCTAACCAAATGGAAAAACTAAGAAAAAAACCTAGTGAAGTTGTTCGGTCCGAGTGCTCCTCTTTCCAATGGGCTTACTTATTTTTTCTAGAAAAATTTTCACAACCCCCTAAGAATTTTTTTTGAAAATTTTCCCGTTTTCAGTGTAAGTGCGCCGAAAAAAATAAGCATTTTCAAAGCAGAAAAAAAGCTGTCACAAATTAGGAAAATGATCAGTGAAAACAAAAAAATGTTGGAAAAAATCCATCCGGTGAAAAATACAAGCCATTCGAATAAATATTAACCATTTTTCATTGCATAAAATAAAAATTTTAAATGTCCTTGGATTTCATTAATTTTCCCCACCATGTCCTTGCAAATCGGCATACCCGTCCTTGGAAGCCGACTTTGGACGATACCAACTCTGTATTAAATAATAATAAAAAATAATAAAATAAAATAAGAGTGAATATTTAAAATAAAATATCTTTATGGAATAAAATAGGGAAAATAAATCCATATCATTTTTAAAAAGATATATGTGTTATTATTTTCTGAATGAAATTGAAATGGAATATGTCGTTAAAAGAAGCCCATGTGAATATCAAATTGATTTTGGCGCGAAGGAGGTAAATCGAAAAAGAAATTTACAAATTTCTACTGATAGATTTTTATTTATTTTTACTAGTGGGATTTCGGTTTTATTATATATTTATAATTTTTCATTTATAGTAATATTAAACCGTTTTATTATTATAACGTATTCCCTAAAATACTACCCATGGGATTGATATTTTTCATTATATTTCAACCCACCCTCCAAATGGGACCCTGCTCTTAACAGCTCAGGAAAAAGCGTCAGTAATACAGTATTTCTCAAAGAAGGTTCTGTAGCATTAAGTATTGTGTATAAATGTTCAAGAAAGAGGATGAGGCGTTGGGAGATGACAAATTCAAGTACGGTTACTTTTGGCTAATTTGTCCTCCATAGACTATGTTGTTATGAACAAGAAACACAATTGAATTGAATTTTCAGGAGACAATTACATGTCTTAAGATTTTTCAGCAACAGGAAACTCATTCTTTCGTCGGTTTGAGTGCTTTCAAAAAATCTGCTCGAAGAGTGCCGCGGAATCCAATCGCTGCAAAATTCAGTGGCAACACTCGGGAATCCTGGTCAGTTCATGCCATTCTGAATCGTCAACAAAATGCTGAATGAGGGCAAATCCAAAAAAAAAAATTGCATAGAAAAACCAAATGGATTTAAGGAAATAAATTTTATTTTTTCTAATGACGGCCACATATGATCTGGCATCATATGTGATTGTCATAACAATTTGGACTGTTTCAATCAAAATTGCTACATCTGATATGATTTCTGTATATGATGCCTATAAATGACACCGAATGTTGGGACAAAAAAAGCCCATTAATGAGATTTAGGCCATTTAAATGCAAAAAAAAATAACAAAAATTTTATAAAGTGACGAATTTTAACTTATATTTCAGTAAAAATGCTTTTTTTTTAATCTTTTTTCGACGAAGAAATTAAAGTGAAACAACATTTCTGCTATAGAAACAAAAACCTAAAATAGGCACTTAAAAAGCCAAAAAATAACTTAACCGCAACAATTAAATACATTCATTTTTTGGATCCATAGTAGAATGAAAATTTAGGATAAATTCTATATTTATTGTCAAGTTTTTAATGAGCCTTCTAATTTATTATGAGCATTGATTCTGCTTCTGAGTATGATGATTTTTTTCAAAAATTACTAACTTTCAAGATTTTTGAAGACAATCACTTTTTATCAGTTATTTAATACTATTTAGGTTATCTGGGAACTGAAAAACTTAATTTTTAGCCCGATTTTGGACATGGGCACAAATGTCTAGGCACAAATGGGAGGGGGGATCCAATGGACATATCTTTTGCTTTTTCTTCGAATTAATTTAACTTTATTGTTTTTTAATAATTTCTCCATATTTATACTAAATAATGAGACATTTATATGCAATTGCTTTTCTGCTCTTACTGAAATCAAAATGTATTTATAATTAGAATTGCTGAAGTTTTTCATCTATGAACCCAGATTAAAACGATATTTAAAATATATTTTGAAAAAGAATTGTTTGAAAACATTTTTATTTTATATCATTTTTATTTTTTAAATCTTTACAATGGAGTCATTTTCTGTTATATCAACAGGAACCGGTTAAGAATAATTAAAATTTTTGCTGTCAAAGGGCAAAAATAGGTCATTTCCATCAGCCGGCAGATCGTCGGAAAATTATATATTTTTTGCCGGTTTTTTTTCCTATTTTGTCAGCTATTTTAGCACTTATTTTGGGGCTTTTTCGGACGGCAAAATGAAAGACCTAGAGAAAATTAATTTGTTTTTCTTCTTACTTTATGTGTTAGCTTATTGATTCATTTTCTCATAGCTGCTGCCATTTTTAATTTGTTAAGCTTTTCAGCAGCAGTCAATGGAAAGGAAAGGGCAGCTTTTCCTTTGAACAGATAAAAGAATTTCACTCCACAAAATCCTTTAATTTGATACAAAAAATAAAGCAAATACACAAAATAAAGAATTTCAGACGACAGCCCCAACAAATTTTCAGCAAATTCTTTTTAAGCCCAGAAGCTCGGTTTTGCTACCAACTCGTATTTTTGAAGTTGAACATAAATCGAAGTCAAAATAGTGAGCTTAAAATATTTTAATTCTTTTTTTTAAATTTTCCGGACACAACAGCGAAGAATGACACTGAGCAGCATTTCGTTAAATAATAGCTCAAAAACATGAAAATATTGGTTTTACACAATTATTTTTTGTTTGAACTCGGGTCAAAGGTTCGAATTGTTGGAAATGAATGTAAAGTTTCCTGAACCCCTTGATTCATTATTAATTTTTATGTGATTTGCTACCTAAAAAGCGTTAATAAAAATTTTATTTGCCTATTTTTGTGCCTATTTGAGGATTTTTGTGCCTATTTAATGCACATTTTGCAATTTTTTTTTCTGCCTTTTTAGGCGCCTGTTTCGCGATTTTTTGTTCCTAAAAATGGAAGCCCTAATCATTACACTAATATAAAAATTCAATTATTTTTTTGTCAGAGGGGCCCATAAACATTATTAATTATTAACTATTTCTAATTCCTGTTTTGTAAATATGATGGCATCGTCTGATTATAAATGCGCTTTTCCTCCCGTCGTTTTCGTTGTGGGTGGCCCGGGCTGCGGAAAAGGCACACAATGCGAGCGGATTGTGGAAAAATTCGGCTTTACACATCTGAGTTCCGGAGATTTGTTGCGCGCTGAAGTTGCATCGGGCTCAGTGTTGGGCAAACAGCTGAAGGCGACGATGGACGCGGGTGGGCTCGTCCCATTGGTAAGACATTTGACCAGGGGCCCGGACAATCCGTCAATTGACAATCCGTCAGTGAAGGACAATCGTCAGTTATGGATAATTCGGTAGTAGACAATTCGTCAGCAAATTTTCTTTTTTTGAGCATGGTCACAAATCATTCGGTTGAGATTGTTCAATTTAATATAAAAAATGGTTTGGGTTTTACAACATTTCTATAATAGTTACTTCATAATTCAATTTAAATGTTTTTCATTACTTTTATAAAATAAAACAAAAATATTATTTGCTTTTTTCAAATTAAATTTATTTCAGCTTATTTTATATAAAACTTTGCGTTTAAAAATAAAAATTTCTGATGATTGTCTCACTGACGGATTACCCATCTTTACGGCGGATTGTCTACTGACGGATTGTCCGGGAGCCATTTGACCAAGGGATGTGACAAAAGAAGAAGAGTGATTAGTTGAGCCGGAAACAAACAAGAATAAAAGAAAAAACTAAGATTTTTGGCACAAAAAATCACAGTACACCCAGCAGAAAAATTTCCAAATAGGCTGAGAAAACAAAGAAAATTTTACGATTTTTGACACATTTTACTTAGAAATCTAAAAAAAAACAATTTAAACATTTTATCATTTTGTAATTAAAAAGAATAAATTAAAAAAATAGTTTTTATAGGGATTTGTCTATAAATCTTAGCTTTATTCCTAAAAATATTACGAAAATAAGTTTTTTAAAAACATTTAATTTCGATCACTTAAGCATACATTTTGTGTAAATTCTTTATATAATTACAATAATACCTAATTCCTTGTATAATTAAGAAGTAATTGCATTTAGGACACAGTGTTGGCCATTGTGAAGGGGGCCATGCTCAAAAAGCGAGAGTCATCGAATGGTTTTCTCATTGATGGTAAAAAATTGCATAAATATGGCAAAAGGCCATAATTTCATTTGTGGTTATTGAATGTTTTTAGGGTATCCTCGTGAAGTGACACAAGGAGAACGCTTTGAGCAAGAGGTCTCTAAAATGCCAATTTTAGAAATTTCTTCAAAATGCCAATTTTAGAAATTTCTCCAAAATGCCAATTTAGATCCAATCGCCCGTTTTGGTCATTTATTTCGAGGCCAGCGATGAAACGCTGGTCAAACGGCTGATGGGGCGGGGACGAAGTGATGACAACGTGGAGACAATCAAAAACAGACTGCACACATTTGTGGAGTCAACAAAACCAGTGGTTGACCATTACGGAAAGCAGGGCAAGCTGGTCAAGGTCAGTCAGCCTCGACTAGGTTATACGGTCCGTTGGTTTCGAAAAAGTGCAAAAACGGAATTCCTAAAAAAGTGCAAAAATCAAAAATCTGAATTTTCCTATGATTTTTTAAATCAATTTTAAAATATGTTAAAATCTAAATAAATTGATGCTTAAATACGCACTCTTCGATAAGCTTTGTTGTATTTAGAACAAATGAGTTACTTTGAAATTTTTAATGTTTTAAAACCAAAATATATAAATGAAATAGGTTAAAAAAATCGCAAAATATAAGAAATATGTGCTTTTCCAAAAATGTACCAAATATGTAATAAAAATTTTATTATGCTTTTTGGACAAAAAACCTTAGGAAGGCGTGAAATAGGTTACCGAATGCCTAAATAGGCATTGTTCGAATACATTTTTCACAAGAATTCTATAAAAACTCAAAATTCTCAAAATGTGTAAAAAATGAAAATAAGTACGAAAAAATGGCATAATTTCCGGTTTTTTGGGCATTTAATAAAAAATTCCTTTAAAAAAATCCTCAAAAATACAAAAAATGTATAAAAATTGCTAAAAAATCCAAAATTGTGTAGAAAATATTTATTTACATTACCTTAAGAAATTTCCAATCAGATCACTGCTGAAAGCTCTGTTGAAGATATTTTTGCGGATGTGTGCAAACATTTAAATGAACGCGTCAAATGAGTGAAGGGATAAGCGGGGAGGAAGCGCAATTTACTTAATTCTTCTTGTCCAGTAAACGGTCAAAAATTATTGTAACTGTCTGTCATTTTCATTAGGTACAACTAATTAATTTACTTTTCTGTTATATGATTATTTTTAATAAATTTCAATTAACAAAAAATTTTAGGTAATTTATTATTATTTTAGTAAAAATCCACAATTTCAAAAAAAAATTATAACAATTTTCATGCAGTCATGGTCATATATTTACGATTTTGTCAAATCACGGTCAATCATAACGGTCTTGATATCAAAAAAATTGCTTAATCAAAATCACAGTTTACTATTTCGGCACTTTTTGGAAGAACTCAGTTAAACCGGTTTTTAAGCCGGTTTAAAAAGTATGCAATTTTGCATACCAAAGGAATATTATTTTTTTGGGGATGTGAAAAAATATATGTTATTCTATATTGAATCACAATACCGCGCCCAAATTGGTTCAGTAGAGCCGAGTTATAAATTTTTAATTATTAAAAAATCGACCTTTTTTGCACTAAAAATAGGCTAAGTGTCAATAGAAAATATAAATTTAATTGATATTAATAATAGTATAAAATTTTCAAATAAATACATATAATACAATTTCCGTTCAACTTTTCTTCAAAATTTCTCTTCTAAGAATTCTGCTCGAAATAAATGCTAATTTCCGTACCATTAATATGTAAATGAAAAACAATTTTTTAAATTGTATCATTAGTGAAAAAAAGAATTCGTCAGAAGGAAAATTTATGGAAAAACGCATCAAATTTATGTTAGAAGAAATGAAAAATCCACATATTAAGTTATTGTCAATCTATTTGATGGGTTCAAGATTTGAAATTAATTTAATGCGCAACAAAAATTACTCAATTGAAAAAATTTCATTAAACTAAAAATTTCCGGCGATATTTTTCTGTTTTTCTTAACTCCTTAATAAAATAAGTGATTAAATTTCACTCTAAATCAGTAAATTTAATAGG